>LPNX010493191.1:146554-194107 GCA_001517045.1 Pseudotsuga menziesii | reverse complement strand
CCCCTATTACATATTGCTTTGTTGCATAGTTTGCAGTGATCTACAGTCTTACAGAATAGATGATTGCATCATGAATTTAATAATAAAATTGACATATGAGATGTGAAATTCTTAGCTTGTCTCCTTAAACATTTCCAAACATTTTAACTCTCTAATTTTTCGTATTTTCCTCAAAATTTTATTTTGAATAGAATTTGATAAAAAAAACTTAAGATTCTAATAAATGATTCATACCTCTCATTTACATAAGAAATTAATCCAAAAACATATTCGAGTCCACATCTATGATCCTCTTTAGCGAGTGTAGTCCAAGACTTCAACCAACACCCTACTGGCAGGGATAACCTCCCTGGAATGGATTAGTAGCCCCAATTGTGAATATACTGGGATGATAAGTTTATAGAGATTGGATTTTCCCAACCCAAAGAGAATCGATTGAATGGATGGATTTCCTTGGAATGGATTTGGACAAAATGACTGTAGAGGCTTTCAAAGTAGGGTATAATAAAATATACAAGACAAGTTAAGCTTCCCAATCTTTAAAAGGGTTGTCACTGAGAAGATCGATGTAGCGTAGATATGTGGTGCCCCATGTATCAATGTGCAAGAGAACCTATCAATGTTCAAGCAAAGCCGTGAATGTAATGGAGGGGTTGAACTTCCTGAAGTTTTTGTTCGCGAGCACGAAGTAGTGCCTGGTGGACGCACGACCTGTAGGCATCTTGGCTCAACGGAGAACACAAAAATGAAATCTCACTGCAATATGCAGAATTTTATCCTTATTCCAGATAGTAACTGAATTTTATTAAAAGAAAGATTGTTCCTCTGCACACACATTGTGCATTTCTTCGACTGATTGAATGACTCCTTGCAAGGGGAACAAAAACTTGTGCATTCAATATAATTAAATTTTACATCTACCAAAACTACCTTTTCACGTGCTATAGAAGTTAACCACCCACCACCATTCAAACTGCCTTTTTACGTGTTGTAGAAGTTACCCACCCACCACCATTTATTACTGATGGGAGACACAAACTGTCTAAGAAACGAGACTAGTTCGCTAAGAAACTGAAAGCCTTTTTGGGAAACAAATGTGCTCATAAACTATTCGTTTTTGAAGAAATGATTTTCTAACTTTAGAAACGACAACGGCCATAGAAAACGTTCTTTTTCATCTTGTTTTCTTTTATATCTCATTTTGTCTGATAAAAACATGAACTACCGTCACATTTCTGGTAACATAGGTTAGAGGGAGGATTAAAATATTTGGGCTTTGTCTTAAAGCCAAATGGCCATGGGCCAAAGGATTGGGACTAGATGATTAAATGCATTTACAAGAAGATAAATAGTTGGGCCTTTTTCTTTCTCTCTTTGCGGGGCAGGATGGTTTTGATTCAACCAGTTTTGCAAGGGATCCCAGTGTTCTGGATGTCATTGTTTTCCATTCCAGTTTCGATTTTGACTAGATTGAGAGCCTCATTCTTCCAGCTCCTATGGTCAAGTTCTTTGGTGTCAGGGAAGTTTCATTTGGCAGCTTGGGACATTTTATCAGCCCTGCGTGATATGGGGGGATGGGGTCTTAAACACCTTGGTCACTTCAATTCAGCGTTGTGCGCCAAATCTCTATGGGGTTCGGGTTTGTGGGGCAAGTTGATAAAGGAAAAATATTTCAAAGTGTTGGATCCTATCTTTTGGATCATACATGGAGCTGGCGTTAAGGTGGGTGCTTCTGCATTATGGAAAAGTTTGGTAAGAAGCTTCCCCCTTATTTCTAATGCATTGAGCTGCAAGGTTGGCAAGGGGATACAAATTCAGCTTGGGATTGATCTGATTTGCGTATTAAGGGATAATTCCATTCTTTCTCATGATTTTATTTCGGAGCTGCATGGCATGAATATTTTTGTGTTGGAGGACGCACAGATGCAGGGATTAAATTACTTGGAAGATTTGTTGGAGTTGGGGTCTTAGCTTTAAACCAAGAAAATACATCTCTATCTGTAGATGTTGATAAACTGGTATGGTTTGAAAACACCTGCGATGGAAAATTAACGGCTAAGTAGGATTATCATTCTATTATCTCCCTGCATTTGTTGGAAACGACCGACTGGTGATCGTATTGGTTGTCGAAAGGTGTGTTACCACTTAGAATCAAATTTATTTATGTGGTTGGTTTTAAAGTTCAAAATCCTGACTTGGGAGGCTTTGCAGCATAGGGGCTTTAAAGGCACGAGAAGGTGCCCGATATGTTTCAAGAACAATGATGTGATTTCTCACTTATTTGGTGAATGCACTTATTTCTCTGTTGTTTAGGATTCGATTTTGAACCATCTGAATTTATTTCATAGGTGGAGGAGGGGTTCGGTGGCTGACAACATTCAGGATTGGCTTTCAAGATCAAATGGTTTTGTATATCTCCCTTGTTTCGTGTTTTGGGAGGTGTGGCAGGCAATGAACCTTTCCTTATTTTCAAACACATTCCAAAACCTAGAGGTAACCTTTGCTAAAATTCTATCCTCAGTGCTAGAATGGCATAGAGAGAAAGCTTCGAAAAGGAAAAGAGATATCTCTCCCCCTTCTTTTTTGCAGGCTTATCCTATGATATTTTTTTATGGAGCTGTAGTAGATGAAGTTTGTGGTGTAGGATTTGTCATAAAATTGGACAATGACAAGGAAATCAAGGGCTGGTTAAAAGAAGGTAGGGGTTCTAATACCTGCACGGAGCTAGTTGGTCTCTGGAGTGGATTGTTTGTTGCAAGCTTAAGGGGATTCTCAAGTGATAATTAATTGGGAATTGAATAAGGAGCTAGTTGGTCTCTGGAGTGGATTCTCAAGTGATAATTAATTGGGAATTGAATAAGGCTCAAGTCTTATCCCTGGAGGACTGACTCTAGAAGGCTGATGAATGATTTCAGCAGTTTGTCTCTCAATCATATTTTTGGGGAGTTAAATTCTGAAGCTAACGCCCTCTCAAAAATAAGTATGGGTGATATGGATGGTAGGATATTTCTATCCATTTGTTCGGAGGGTTATCTTCACACAGATACTTTGTCTTTCTTTAAATAAGCTTTTATTGTGTGCTCTTCATGAAAATTCTATGGTGTGGTCTCGTTTAGTTACTCAGATCTCTTTGTCGGGTTTTGAGGGATGATTGACATGCTCGAGTGTTTTGATAGATATCTTTTCTATAGTTTGGTGCTCTCTTCCTTGATGCGCTGGTGTTGTCGTTGTTTGGCGTAAATGATTTTTCTTTGTAAATTAGTTGACAACATTTTCTCATACAATTTTCATTAATAAAAAGTTGTTGTTTTATCTCTGAAAAAAATTATTCTTCCATATGGAGTTTTCCCAAATTACAAATTTAATTAATTTTATATTACATAATCATTCATAACTTACAATAACTTACAACCATTAATTGTGTAGCAAACATTAACCATTGAAATATTAATTTTTTTTTAAAGATGGTTTGTAAATAAATATTAATTAGTTTTTTTTAAGATGGTTTGTAAATAAATATTAATTAGTTTTTTTTAAATGGTTTGTAAATAAATATTATTTAGTTTTTTAATGATTTCTAAATAATTACTCACATATAGATATTAAATGGATTATGACATAAATTAATTTTTTTTGAGATTTTTAAAATTAAAATTATTACATATATTTATATTTCATTCTTTTTTAATATTAGCATATTTTTTTTCAAATGTGGATTGATGAGGCTTATGGGGACATCAAGTGAGGTTCTTACATAAAAATATATAGCCATCTAAGAATTTGACTCCGAGGCCTTCTTCTCACAACTTACAACACTCAACCACTTAAGTTAGGCCTACTAAGCTAGTGCATTTATTTTTAATTCTATTTATATTCTTAATTTCTAAAGAATTATATATTTATGAGATATTGATTTAAATAAAAATACATTTTATAGAAAAGTTAAAAAAAAACAAAAATATATAATATATAAAAATTTATTAAGAAAAAAATATTAATTTATAACTTAATATTTATAAAAATAATAAATAATAAAAATACACATTAATAAGTAAGTTTATAAAAAGAAATAATGGCAAACAAAATCATTTTCACATAGCTCTAAAACATAAGGCCTTAACATATCATGAGTGTTATTATGTCCCGACAAGGGGATATATATTAATAATGAAGGTGAATCAATTTCAATTCTGATTTTTTATATTTGCATTTACCTAATGTTAAACTATATTATAAAAATTATTTATTTATTTGAATTTTTTTAATTTGCATTTTACTATCATTCTATTGGTCCAATACGAGTGATGTTGGCTTAGGTTTTTACGCCCCAAGACTCGGAGACGCCATGACATCAACATCGGTAGCAGTGTATGGTATCGTGTATTGTATGCAGGTGGTGTTAATGGAGGCAAAGGCCAGCATTCCTTAGTCTTGGTTATTGTGTGTCACTCAAACTCCAGCTCTAACTCTCCCTCAAAGCTCTTGACTCTTGGACTCAGGGGCTTGTGCTGAAATTTGGCGCCACAGTTGCTAGATTTTTAATGGTTATACAAGATCTAAAACATTTAGCATCATAAAATCATAACCATAAGCAAAGGATCACTAAAACAAATACAAGCATAGCCACATAAAAGAAAACAAATATTTATCCTAGGAAACCCTCATGGGAAAGAAAACCCACAAAAACTTCCTCTATATAGAATTCGACCAAGTACAGTGTAAAACCCCAAGAACAATTCTTGAGTGAAAGTGTGTAAGAATGATAGAGGCTCCTCACCTATTTATAGTCATTAGGTGAGTGACTCAAATAACTAACTAGGTCGGCCAGGTTCTCTAATTAGGTCCAACCTACCTAGGAAGCCTCAAAATACATTTTATATAATACTTTTATGGGTAATATTGACCAACTTACAACGTAGGTTTTACCTCATGAATTTTACATGACAATTTACATCAAGGACATCTCTGAATGGAGGAATAACATCTCCAAAGGAGGAATACAATAAAAGTACAATAGAATATCTTCCAAAGTTACAATATTTTAACACTCCCTCTTAACTAGGAAGGTATTCTATATCATAAACAACAAACACCACAGCTGTACATATGACTAGTGAGTCTCTATATGTCATAAGAAGTTTTGGAACAACATCATTCTCCCTCATCATTAATTTGTAACTGCATCATCATCAGTATGTGAATACTAAGGCATCCTCATCCACAACATTAGTATGTGAATACTGGACCATCTTCTGTAACATCAATAGGTGAATGCCATATCATCTTTTGCAAGATCAGTATGTGAATACTGAATAATCCTCTTAGTACTAGATCATCTTCTGCAGCACCAGTATGTTGATACGAAATCATTTTTTTCAACATTAGTATGTGGAAACTAAATCTTTTTCTATAAAATCAGTATGTGAATACTGAACCTTCTTCTGTAAAATCAGTATGTGAATATTGGACCATCTTCTGCAACATTAGTATGTGAATAATGGATCATCTTTTGCAATATCAGTATGTGAATATTGAATCATCTTTTGTAGCATCAATATTTGAATACTGAATCTTCTTCTATAACATCAGTATGTGGATACTGAAGCATCTTTTGCAACATCGGCATGAAACACTTAAACATCTTCTGCAACATTAGTATGTGGATATTGAAACATCTTCTTGCAATATCAGTATATGAATACTGAAACATCTTCTTGCAATATCAGTATATGGATATTGAATCATCTTTTTTAACATCAGTATGTGGATATTGAAACAACAACAACATCATTAGCATGTTAGTGCTAAAGCAACATCATCAATAAATGGTATATCATCATCTGTATTATCAACATAGAGATGTTGGAACATCATCATCAGTATAGAAATACTGGAACATCATCATCATCATCACAACAAAATCAATTTGAAAATATTGAACCTCCCACATCAACATCAGTATGAAAATGTTGAACCTTCCATAACAACATCAGTATGAAAATATTGAACCTGCCACATCAACATTAGTATGAAAATACTGAACCTGCCACATCAACATAAGTATGAAAATAATGAACTTGCCATAACAACATCAGTATGAAAATATTGAACCTGCCACATCAACATTAATATGAAAATACTAAACATCAGTATGAAAATACTGAACATCAGTATGAAAATATTGAACCTGCCATAACAACATCAGTATGAAAATACTGAACCTGCCACATCAACATCAGTATGAAAATACTGAACATTAGTATGAAAATAATGAACCTACCACATTAGTATAGGAATATTGAAACCACCTCTTTCCCACTGGCCATCTTGGAGCAACACCTCGGTGGGTTCTCTGGTATATCCACCTAGGCATTTTTTCAGACTAACTAACCCTTTTGGGCCGACAAGCCTAGTCAAAAAGATGGATCTCCTTGGGTACTAAACACGCCTTGTCTGGTTTACTAACCCTTTCGGTCCAAACAAGCCTAGCCAAACATACTAATCCCTCTAGGGTCAACATGCCTCGTCTGACTTACTAACCCTTTCAAGCCAACAAGCCTAGTCAAACATACCCTACCCTAGAATGGGCTACAACACCATTGTAACAAAAAATCCTTCTACCATCTTCTTCACTCCCTTTTTCGAGGGAGGTCCTGTTGAACTACACCAAGCTTGTCTCGAAATTATTTAAACTTTACACAAGATAGAGCCTTAGTCAACAAATTTGCCACTTGTTCCTCTATAGGAACATACTTGAGTTTTACAGATCCCTTCTGCAACTTTTTCTTGATCATTATTCTCTTGTACATCCGCAACTGCATCATACATCCGTAGCTTGCATCTTTCTTCTTTTGTACATCTACAACTTTATCATTCTTATCTTGTAGGTGATTGCGTACAATGCTTCTTACAAGTCAAATACAGTTGTATGATTATAAACATTTCATAACATATTCATAATAACAAATTTTAAGCATAAAGGCCCTATGTCCTATAATCATGCAACTATTTTCGCTAATACAACATTCATCCATATCTGTATACATACGGTACCTTTCGAGATGCCTTCCATCTCTACGAAGACATTATTACAAGTGTGCACTACTCCCAATATGTCAGCAAAGAGGTTTCATTCTAGATAAGTAGAAATGGAACGTTGTACATCACCATAAGATACTTACTCATCATATGCATATTAGTAGTAGATTGTTCATAAATGCAAACACTCTAACATGCATAATACACTTCCTAAATCTAGGAACATATCTATACACAACTAAACAACTAGATATATAGCAAATGATAATTGAAATACTTATCTTTGTTTGTTTGGTAGACTCCATCTTGATCTCTGTCTCCTTGCATGAATTACTGGAGTCTCTGACAATGTGCTCTACTTCATCGTCTAATTTTAAGGACCTATTCCTATCTTGCTCATGATTGAAAAGACTGAGAATTTCTTCTTACACCACAAATCACATAAAATTGTGTATTGGTGTTGAATTTGTGTGTCCTACAAATGCATCCCTTGTTATCCAATGTTGAAATGGATAAGAGTATGATCTTCATATTCATTGGTAGAATTCTTCTGGATCATATTCCTCATCACTTGAGGAATCTTCCCTTGCTTTCTTCTCAGCTGCAATATATACATCCTTGGTTGCACTGAGAGAAATATTGGTTTGCTTTCTACAACATGCTGGAGTGCTCTTTCTGTTTCTAGTACTACCAACCCAATTGGAGTCATCATATCTCTGCAAGAATATCCTCTTGTCTCTCGCATATATGAGGCCAAATCTAGTTGTACCCTTTAGGTACCACACTACGTGCTTTTCCATAGCCATGTGAACACATCTCTGCTATGCAAAGCAAGTATTCAGCCTCATGTTCGTCAAGTACATCAACGAACCAATATTCTGCATGTATTTTGTGACATCAACTATTTCTGAAGTAGAATCACATATTGACTACAAGTTTGATGTCATTGGTGTATTCCAACATCTCAAACCTAATATCAACCACACATCTTCCTTAGCTAAGGAAAATGAGAATCATGTCAATATTATCAAACTTTGATATCTACCATAGTCACTCCCTCTGAAGTGGAGCACCATCCTTCCTCTGCATCTTGTACTCTATACATCGGGACATTGGACGGATGGGTATCCTTATTTGTTGTTAATATTATGTTTATCCATTTATATCAACTCTTAAGGTCACTGGATATTAAGATCCTTCATCTCAAACTTTGTTGCAAGTTTCTCCTGCACCCATCTATGAGCTTCTCGTCCTCTGTAGGATTCTATGTTCAACCTTATAGTAAAGGTTGGGATCAACATCACTCTAGTTGATCCTCAAGCTACTCATGTAACTGTGTGTGCTATTTGGTGGGTTCCTGTTGAGCTTTTACAAATTCTTCTGTGCATAGGTGGTTCTCTATAGAGAGTCCCAAATCCTAAAGGTCGGTTCTTCTACTTTGATTACACCAATTATTTAGTGTAATATTCATCACAAAAGAGGTGTTTCTCGAACTCATATCCAAACATCATTATGTATGATCGACTAGTACTTCTTGATCATATCATCCTTCCATTCTTCCTTCTTGGTACATTATTTCGCAAAGTGTCCTTGATCATCTGAGTTGTGGGGTGTCCTTGTTCTGAAGTCCTTTTATTCTTTTCGAGAATTTTCTTCCTTTTTTTTTCTTTCTCTTCTTGGCATGACTTGTTAGGACTCGATTGTCATATTCATCCATCTCTTCTTCTTTTTCTATCAATCAAGCTTCTTCTTAGGTCCATTCTTCCATAGGTGATTTTCCTACAAGAGAAAATATCTTGAATGAACTTAGAAGACCATTCAAAGTTTTAATCCATGCTTATGCTTCTTTGAAATTGTATCCAATGGCTTCTAATTTCTCCTTGAGCCGATATCTCCTTGTGAAGTAACATTGAATGATTTCTAACTTCACATCCTTGAGTTGAATTCTCAAGGTCATATTTGTATTGATGTTCTTTCCTTTATACTAGTTTTTCTTTGCATCGAACATCTCCTTGGGAGTCTTCAAGGATTATACATGTGAGATCCAATGAATATGGAAATACTCCTATTAGCTTTGACTAGGTCCTTCTTTTGCTATGCTTTGTCTTCATCTCCCTATGGATCTACAACTTCTTCTTTGACATAGTTCTCCATGTCATGCTTCTTCAGGTATGAGAAGCACTCTATAATTCCATGCGAAGAAGTTATTGATTCCTTCAAGCTTGTCCTCAAACTTGGTATTGTTTGTAATCATGATCAAAATGAGAACATAAAATGGAAATAGAGAGGATAGAACTTACCAATGACATTGCTTCAACTTGATGCTTGCTTGAAAGCTCTTCTAGAAGATTGCTTGTAATGGATCTAGGATTTTATAGAGAAACCCTAATTTTTCAACTTAGATAATTTTCATATATAATTGAATATAAATATGCTCCTTCTTAAGGCGAGCTGAGAAACATATTTATTTTCACAAAATTGTTGACAAAACTACATAATATTTGCTGCCCTAGTTTTCCCAGGCAATAGTGTTAGGTCAAAATTTGAAAATCCACAGAATGAAAAAATTCTTCAATAGAAAGATGCGCCATCCTAGGGCGAGTTTGATATTCCTCCCTTTTCAACTGATCGATGGAGGGAAGTGCTCGAAACAGGAAGCCCTAGTTTTATCCAATATCTTCTGTAGAATTGTATGATATTTATTCTGTTGTGTCTCTGAAATTCCTTCTCGTTAGGGTTTGAAACTTTGTATTGAGGTATCATAATATGTATTCTTTCCAACCCCATAGGTTAGAGTAGTATTGGATTCACTAAGTGGAACATATGCTAAGTTTCCCAAGGTGACTTGTTTGAGGAGTGTTCAACATAGTGAACTTGTACGGACTACCACATGTCACTGTTTCACCTTATTGGTATGAAACTCAAACTAGGAAAACTATAGTTTGTTCCATATCTGGAACATCTTGCTAAATTTAATTTGGACCTTCTTATCCCGAGATATAGCAATTCTCCTTAGGTCACTTGTTTATGAGTGTATTCTGGAGGAGGATGGAACCATGATTTGTAGGAATCATATCTCCTAAAGTATAGTGAATATGAGGTTTAAAATACCACACTAAGTACAAAAATATTTCACCTTCGACTTGTCCAAGTTTAATCTCTTGAGAATTTACCAAACTCTATTTATAGCAAAAATTGCAAGATGACTAGATTTTTCCTTCTAGGGTTTTCAAGCATGAAACCCTAATCTCCAGTAGCTGCAATTATAGCAGTGTTTCAACTACATAATACTTATTTCAGGGTGCCTCTGATACCATGTTATATTTTTAATGATTATACAAGATCTAAAACATTTATCATCATAGCGTGATAACCATAATCAAAGGATCATTGAAAGAAAGACAATCACATCCACATAAAAGAACACAGATTTATCTTGAGAAACCCTCATGGGAAGAAAACCCAACAAAAATTCCTCTATATAGAATTCGACAAAGTACAGTGTAAAACCCCAAGAACATGAATATAATCTCTTCTTCTGAAGTTACAATATTTTAACAACAATTGTGATGAATACCACCCTATATGAATGCCACACAGACACCTACATGAAGGTCTAGAAGTATTTCTCCACTGGAAATGGAGCAAGTGTGACGGATATTATTAGAAACCATGAACTTGGTAGCCCCAGCAGTATCGTCAAAAACTTCTCTTGCAACATTGAGGCCCATGAGCGTCAGCGCATTCTAGCACTGTGCAAGAGCTTCTCGATGACTTATGAACTGTCTCAGGTTTTCAGGCTTCACACTGGTGTTATACGATGAAATGCCAGTTCTTCATCCAAGTAACAACTCCAGCCTGTTGTTACACAAAAGGACACTATGGATTGAATTCTTGATGTAGGAATATATTAAACCCACTCACAACTTAGGATAAAATAATTAATCATTATTTGATTAATTATTCACCCACTAGCTTAATTAGTTGGCGCCTTAAAGTCAATGCATGCCATCTATATCCTAGGAATGATTTAATTCTGATTCTGGGTTCATATAGAATTAGTATATAGGACCATATAGCAGATTCTGCTTTTTTCTGCTTTTCTATGGATAAGATAAAAGCTAGTCAACTAGGAAACTGGGAGCTTTTGTTTCCAACCCATCCTCCATTAGTTTTTCTCCATTTTCTAGGATTATCATGTTATTTCCATCTCCTTGACAAATCACTCATGATTTTTCCAAATCGTGAGGTCCTTGATAGATTTAGCAAGTGCTTTATCCACCTATGGGGGTTTGCTATATTTTGGTAAGTCAGCCTTTTTGAGCTTTATGAGTTGTTTCCATACAATTCGACTTTCATATGAGGGAAGCACTATTTATGTACACTATTATTCATAATTATTCAATGGAAGGATACACACCAATATTCATCTCTTCATTCATGTGATTCAATCTCTTTTCTTCTCTCTATTTTTCCTGTGTATGCTTGTGAGAATTCTTAGTAGCAAGATCTATTTCTTGTGATTATTCTTAGCATCATTGCACATAGAATTGATATATTATTTATACATGGTATCAGAGCTACAAGGTTGATCAAGTTCTACAGAGTTGAGGAGTGCTTCCAGTCTCCTATCCCTCTCTGAAGAAGAGCTTCAAGATTTTCTCCTAGTTTGTTTTGCAGGTTGCAGAGATTTTATTCTTGAGCACATCAATTCAGAAATATGGATTCTTAATCAGCTATAATTGTTACTTCCTTAAACTACCATGAATGGAAAGCCAAAATCTCCATTATATTGCGCAGTAGAGGATTATATAGAGTTACACTAGCTTTGGAGAATGAGCCCAATGCTGTGATTGAGAAAGATAAGTGGCATAATAGGTTGGATGAAGCCTATGGATTGCTTTGCCTCTCTATTTATCCTGATATACTCTTTCATCTAGATGGTTTAACCACTCCAAATTAATTATGGACTCAATTGGAGTCTCTCTTTGGAGTTCAAGATGAGCTAAGAGCGCATCAATTGGAGATGGAGTTATTCTCACTGAGTCCAAGCAATTTTGAATCTCTTGAGGGTTTCTTCACCAAGTTCAAGTCACTTGTTCTAATTCTCAAGCAATGTGGGATTGAGAAAGTAGATGATCAATTAATCATTTCCATTCTTTCAAAATTGGGTCCTGATTACTCAGTTTTTGTGTCTACTTTTCATGCTACTAGGCTTGCAGTTCCTAAGTGGAAAATGCCTTCTTTAAATTCTTTTCTTGATTCACTAACAAAGGAGCAAGATAAATTGATCCATATGGGTGTACTTAATTTTTCAAAGGGAAAGGATCATTCTCTCTTGGTTCAAGGAAGCAATAAATTCGAATCAAAAGAGAAGCAAATTGTGAAGAAGCCAAAGTCAGAAAGTGAAGATGAAGATTCATATGAAGATTTAATGAAGAAAGTTAAGAAGAAAGGGAGGACATCCAAGTGTTATTATTGCATCAAGGGTTTTCATTCAGAGAAGAAGTGTTTAAAGAAGAATATGGACATCATGTATCAGCTTCTTGAGAAGCACAAGATCGAAGTTCAAGATGAACTAGAGAAGTCTGCTGATTCCTCAGAACAATGTCATACTGCGCAGTTCCAAGGTGATATAACTTATGCTTTGAGTGCCAGAGTTCTCTACTTTTCTCATGTCTCTGATATATATTTAATATCTGATATATCAGAATCATAAATACCAGAACCTTTCTTTGATAATCCTCCTCTCAGTCTACTAGATTCATCTCCCAAAAATTGTGATTTTTCACTAGATATTGACTTACCTTTGAGCAGCTCTTCCTCACAAGCTTGTATATCTGATTTAGAAGATTTTTTGCAGGCTGATATGCATGTCATGACACATATAATACCACCATTCATACCATATACCATACTTATTAATAATCCAAAGACTCTACAAATCCCAAGATCACTACTTGATTCCTCATTGGTCTCTTATGCAGTGATATTTATCTTACATGGTTTGAAGTCTTTCCTATCTTTAATTGGCTAGTTATCCATGTCCTTAGTCATATTTGGACTGATATTAAACATCTTTGGATCTGTTCTAATCACTTATGGTTCATATCTTATGCCCATCCATCATTCAGATTTTTACACCTATCAGTTTTCCCCAGTTGTTCATAATTTTCCTAGTCTAGCCCTATATCCTCATGGAGCCACTGAAGCCCTTGTCTTTGCTGTTCCATATGATAATGTTTCTGATATATTAGTGTTTTATCAGCCTCATATCAAATCTATACAGGTGCTACAACAGATTGGAATATTTACATGTGATTCACATCACAATTTTGCAGCTATTCAGGGAATTGGGTGTGAAATAAATTGTCTTAACTTGTGTACTCTTTGGGAAGGAGTATGCACAAATCTCTTTTCCATTTCAGATTATGTTTGCATATCAGAGTTTGAAAGCAGCAAGAAGCATTCAGATAATGCTCCTACTTCATCAGATGATGAGATACAAGGAGTCTCTCCTCTTCCTTCTTGCAGGTTCTACACTCCAGCACATGATCATGGAGTTCATGATTTCTTCAACAAGTCTTCCATCAAGAAGCAGTTCACTCAGCTGATTCAAGTGAAGATAAGGATATGTTGAAGACATACATATTTCAAATTTTGTGCCTTGTCCTATCTTGAGGGAGGATTTTCCCCATGTGGTTTTGCCTCTTTCCTCACTTTTTTGAACATAATAATTGTAAAAGGGTGACCATAGCCTTGTTACTGGGCCCTATATGCATCCATATGCATCCATATTTTTTGTCATACCATCATAAAGTCAGACTTATAGGGGGGTGTAGGAATATATTAAACCCACTCACAACTTAGGATAAAATAATTAATCATTATTTGATTAATTATTCACCCACTAGCTTATCTAGTTGGCACCTTAAAGTCAATGCATGCCATCTATATCCTAGGAATGATTTATTTCTGATTCTGGGTTCATCTAGAATTGGTATACAGGACCATATAGCAGATTCTGCTTTTTTCTGCTATTTCTGCTTTTTCCTGCTTTTCTATGGATAAGATAAAATCTAGTCAACTAGGAAACTGGGAGCTTTTGTTTCCAACCCATCCTCCATTATTTTTTCTCCATTTTCTAGGATTAGCATGTTATTTCCATCTCCTTGACAAATCACTCATGCTTTTTCCAGCTCGTGAGGTCCTTGATAGATTTAGCAAGTGTTTTATCCACCTATGGGGGTTTGCTATATTTTGGTAAGTCATCCTTTTTGAGCTTTATGAGTTGTTTCCATACAATTCGACTTTCCCATGAGGGAAGCACTATTTATGTACACTATTATTCATAATTATTCAATGGAAGGATACACACCAATATTCATCTCTTCATTCATGTGATTCAGTCTCTTTTCTTCTCTCTATTTTTCCTATGTATGCTTGTGAGAATTCTTAGTAGTAAGATCTATTTCTTGTGCTTATTCTTAGCATCATTGCACATAGCATTGATATATTATTTCTACACTTGATACATGCTTTCTCCTTCATCTTTGCCACTTTTTAAGAATGATTTTTCATTGCACTTGTAGGTCCTTCCATAAAAACTCCTGTGTCACTCGCAGGTAAATACCTCACAATAGAACTGGAGACTTAATTGGGGATTATAGTTTGTGTTGGGGCCTCTTCAATCAAATTTTTTGTCTAGGTTTTTTTCTCTCGATTACGATTCGTGATTTGGAACTATTGTCTTTAAACCATGTCTTTTTAGATCTTCAAGGTTCTTAGCCTTGTTATTTTTCATTTTGAAATTTTTGGTAACCACTCATGGGTTGCTAGTACTTGTAGTCACGATTTATCTGTAAATTCGTGGGTTGCCTTGAGGACAGTCGAGGGTCTTTTTTCTGTCAAAGAAAAGTCATGATTTCCTGTTGATGGGTATAGAGAAAGCTAGGTTTTGTATCCTTTGAATGTTTATGCTATCTCACCTGCTTATAAGGTTGTGCCCTAAGTCTATACTAGCCTATATCCTATTGCAAGTCTCTGTTATCTAGTTTTTATAAGTCGTTTTTTAGTAAGTTAGGTTGAATGCATGTGTAGGGTTTCTCTTAGGTCTTTCCACTTGGCACCTTTAGTTGAAGTCTGAGTAGTTCCTAAGTGTTCTGGTCTTTGTAAGTACCTATATCTACTCATCTATGTTTGATTGCTTTATTATGTTATTTTGACTTGTACTTCTTCCAATTTTTTGATCTACCTTGTTTCCAACTTGAAGTAGTTCATCCCAAGTAGGGTTTTGTCCCAACTTTGCAGAGTCTTTAAGGTCATGACTGTGAGACATGATTAGTAAATCTTGCTTTTGCATATGTTCATGTTTTGACTTTCTTAAGTGCATTAGTTTGCATATAGATTTTTTTTTTTAAAAGATAAAATGAAATCAAAGCATTTAGTTGCATTGATAGTCTTAGATAGGCTCATTGTATGTTCGTTTTTAGATTTTTTCAAAAATGAAAAGTAAAAAGTCATTTTTTTTCAAATTTCATAAAGTGAATTACATTTGTTTTGAATAATGAAAAAATAATTTGAATAACATTTGTATTCTAATACTTTTATGTCATTTCATGCTTTTGCTTTCAGTTGAGTCTTAACACCACGAGTTTCAATTCCATTACCTGAGTAATAATAACCCTAAAAAGAACACAATTAATTAAGATTTACTAGTAACCTTTTTTCTTTCTATTGCCTACATCAATTAGCTTAGGATAGGATCTTGGACTAGGTCATCTACAGCTATCCAAGATCATTTAAAATTGGACTTAGTGGCTTATCTTCTATGTAAATCCAAGTATGCAAGAGATCAATCGGAAATCTCCTCTAACGCAGGGGTTAAGCATGAATTCATGTGAGGACTTAGTTTTGGAGATACCCCTCCAATACTTCATTCGAGCATATACCAGGATTGTTGTGCATATGGGGATTCTTTCAGTACCACCTTGGGCCTCATGAGGTACCGGTGATATCTGAATTTTGGGCTTAGATACCCTGTCCATGCACACCAGTCAGACCTACGACTATTCTGTCAAAATATTTTTGTAAGCTTGGTAGCCTTAGTATTCAGACTCAGGATTATTTCACAAGTGACGGTGGAAGGATATTTCCACTTTACCTAGGGTAGACTTGGGAGGAAACCCTAGATAACAATTTGGGAGGGTGGTTTGGTGATTCAAATGCTTACACCTAGAAAACTTATCACAGGACCCCAGGTAACTATTCTTCGATCTTCACGAGTCTGTTCCAGGACTTAATCATCCCAAACACTCCTTTGGAAGGTATATCTTTTACCTTATTGTATTTTTTATACTTAGTATTTTTTAGTGTTGTTCTTTGTGGACTTCTTGTGATCTAGTATGAACTCTAGGTATGTGATTTAAATCTTTATCTATAGAGGATCAACTTCCTCATAGGTCTCAAAGGTTACAAAACCTTCTTCCTCTTTCAACAGTGGAGCCTCCACATCCACCTCAAAGGTGGATATTGGATACAAATGGTTCTTTTGAATAAACTGGTGTCAATGAAATTCCAAGGGGACTTGAACTTCGTTATACTCAGGGTGATCTATGTTCAGTGGATATTGAATATTTGCAAGCTGAAGATTTTTCAAGGAACTACAATTCACCTCTCATTGACTTAAGAGATATTGTTTTATTGCAATTTCTCCTGTTCACTCCACCTGGTATTGGTGTTCCTGTGAGTTTTGTTATGTCTAGTTCAGGAGAAAGCATGGGGGATATGTCTAACCCCACTTTAGCCATGATGGCCAGTGGAGTCTCTCCTTCACCAGTGGGTGCACCTAGGCCAAGTATATCTACCGCACCAGTGTTGTCCTTAAAATTTAATTCATCAACCTCGGTGTCTCCAAGTACCCCAGTGACTAATCCATCAACACCTTCAAACATTGTTGGTTTGTCTAGTATGGTAATCACTAGGATAACCAATGTGCCTTTTACTTCTCTGTTATTTCAAAATACTCAAATTATTTCTAGTGGTTCCACTTCCTTTGTCCAAGGATTTCTATGGTATGGAGGACACATTCCTCCATCCACCCCTTATGTAGGTTTTTCACCAACTTATGTTGGTGTGTAATTTGGAAGACCAAACACTTTTTTCAGGGTTAAGCTTTCAACTTCTACTAAAGTGTCAGATGCACCTTTCGAAAGTTATCCCTTTTCACTTTTCAGTGGGGGAATCACAACTCCTATATCTACAACTCCAGCTTCGTCCAGAATTAGAAGAACATAGTGTAACACACCTCAGGTCAGTAATCCTTTGGCATTTAGGTGGAATCCCTTTGAAAACATTGCTATTTATTCATAGCTGGTGATTGGGGGAAAACCCAACCTCTCTTTTGGGAACAATGGTGCAGGTACTTCCTCAACCTAGAATCCTCAATATCGATCTTCGGTTAGGCCCAAATTACCCTTTCTAGCAACTTTAAAACTTGTCAAACTTATCGAAACTCATGAATGACCCTGTGCACCACGATCTGACTTGGCCATCAGTTTTGTTTAAATTACCTTCTGATATTCCTATGTTTGAAGGGAAAACTAGAGAGGATCCAGGTGACCATGTCACGACGTTCCATTTGTGGTGCTCCTCCAACTCCCTGAATGATGATTCCATTCAGCTGAAGCTTTTTCAATGAACTCTTACCAATGTAGCGTTAAAATAGTATATCAAACTCCCATCTACCACCTATGACAATTTTATTGATTTACCAACCGTTTTTTTGAACCACTTTCAACTTCATGTCTGGTATGATGCTAGCACAGACCTTCTGTCAACCTTTCGACAGACCAAGGCCACTCACATATCTGACCACATTCGGGAGTGGAGAAGCAGAAATAGGCTCATTAAATCCAATATTCCTCCCGAGTTCTTATTGGAATGGTTTTTGAAGTCTTTATTGATGTATATTTCAAAAGACGTTTCATCTTCGGGAGTGACCCCGGTGGAGGAGGCCATACTCAGGACCCAACAAATGGATTTGATATATGTTCAGTTTGGGATTCTCTATGAGATTATTCTGATGTGCCAAGGTTCAACATGAACTTTGCTAAACCAAATCCTTGACCACATGTCGATGGCGTGGTAGGTTTAGTTGACACATCGACTGTATAATCACTGAGAAAATAGTACATGAATTGTCAGTGAAGCAATCTGCAGCGGAGCTATCCACCCCCTCACCCTAGAATGTGAATGTTTATACTGCACAATCTATCCAAAAGGTCAATCAACAGCCTACTGGGAAAAAAAATAAGGGTAAGAAGGGTGAGGGAAATCAGAACAAACAAAAACCCACAAACAATGTTGAGGGCGGGGGGAGAAAAAAAATTCAAGTTTCCTTACAAGCTCTTCCAGGAAGAACATTTGACCTATCAATGTCCCTTAGTGAGCACATAATTTGCTGAAACAATAACCTGTCGTCCTGAAGGATCCATTCCTGCAAGGACAGAATGCAACTTCTAGTGATTCAAAGAACATTGGGGGAATGAAAAATGACCATTCTACTGATCAATCATATATCAATATGGTTCAATCCCATACCTTATTATTTACAAGAGCCAATATATATGAAACGAAGGCTCAATAGAAAGATAAACAGACTGTTGAAACATCAGCCCCACTTTCAATTGACAAAACGACAGATACTATGCTGAATATACCAAAAGGTGTCTTCAAAAATAAATTTCACAACCCTAACATGAGGGTCATTTCAAACTATTCAATTGTAGAATATTTGACCAGAAATCCTTGTGCAATGTCAGCCTTATAAGTGTTGCAGAGTTTTCCTTCACAATGAGATGCATTGTTGGTGGCTATTGGTAGTATGGAATCTGCGAGCATGATGGCTAAGTTTAATCTTTATTATGTCAAACCACACCCACCTTAACATGTGACCTTTTTTATTGATGTCATCCATGGTGGTAAAACCATTGGACAAACAATGATAGATGAGGGTGCATCCACATGTGTAATGTTGATTTCATGTTGGAAGGATCTAGGATCCCCTTATTTGGTCCCATCTAACACTTTGTTAGCTGCTTTCGATGAAAGGTCTTTCTGCCCACATGGTATCGTGCCATATTTTGAGATAAAAGGTAGGGAAAACCCTCTCTGTAGAAATCAAATTTGTTGATGACCCTCTGGAATATAATTTACTTTTGGGGAGGATTTGGACCTATGCAGTGTGCATTATTCCATTGTCTATTTTTTGAGTCCTTGTGTTCCCACAGCAAGGAAAGTTGGTGACTATTGACCAACTCTCATATACTTAGAAGGGACATATGGAGACTTCAGACTCTAACGTACCCTTTATTGATCAGGCAAGTCTAGCAAATGAAAGTTTGGGAGTTGGGATGTACACTTCATTGATGGACATTTTTGATATGCTCGATCCTATTAACTACCTAGGATCAACTAGTGTAGGGAATAACTAATGTACGGTTGTAGATAGAGTTGACCCATGGGTTCTCCCTTCTTAAGATGAACCTCAATTTCCCTTATCAACATCAAAATTATCCTCCCAGGTTATATTCGATCCTATTTCTTATTCCATCTCGACTCCTCCAGTCTTAGAAGAGTCAGATGAAACTTACTTTCTTGCATGGGCAGAAAAATCATCTTATTCTTACGGCTTCTTAGATATGGTTTTTTCATCTGATGAAGCAATTCTAGAAGCTATGATAGGACTTGAGAAACTTTGTGAAGATCTACATCACAAGTCCTAATTCCTTCTAGACTTGAGTAGGATAGAAAATTCTAGAAAATTCTAAGTTCCATGTGAGACTAGATTAAGGTATTGATCAGGCAGTGAATCCTTTACCCAAGGAGGGAATTTTTGCCGAGGAGAACATGACAAAAATTTTCTCCACCATTCTGATCAATATCTCTACCAAACCAGATGTCGTGGAAAATGTGCATATTGGAGAAAACTCTTCACCTGAAGAGATTGCCAGTTATATTCCCTTATTTAAGGAGTTCCATGATGTATTTTCCTGGTATTATGAGGAGATGTAAGGCATCAACCCATCTATTGTGGAGCATGAGATCAGAACTTACCCTAACATTAAAATTGTTCGACAAAATATTATACATGTAAATCCATGGAAAGCGGCAGCCGTTAAGGATAAAGTCAAATAACTATTAAAATCTGGTTTCATTTACCCTATCTCTCTTACGAAATGGATATCCAATCTCGTTCTAGTCGATAAGAAACATGGGACTATACACATTTGTATGGATTTTCAAGATTTGAACAAGGATTGTCCTAAGTACAACTACCCCACGTCGTTCATTGATTAGATTATTGATGCATGTGCGGGTAGTTGTACTTAGGACAATCCTTGTACAACTACCCCACGTATCAGGATATAACCAGATTCAGATAAAGCCTAAAGACCAACACAAAAATTCCTTTATCTATCCCTGGGGTACGTTCGTGTACAATAAGATGCCATTTGGCTTGAAAGCGTTCAGGGAAACCTTTCAACGTGCAATGAAATTTTATTTCCATGATATCAAGCACATTATCGAACCATACCTAGATGATCTTTCGGCCCATTCTCGAAAGAGGAAGGATCATTCGAATCATCTTTGCTTAGTTTTTGAAAGATGCAGGCACTACAAGATTCACTTAAATCCCCATAAGTGCACCTTCTACATTGAATCGTGGTGTTGACATAGATCTGTCGACAGGGGTTCACTCTCTGTCGACACCCTTAACTCAGCGATCTCCCTAAGCACTGACCCAGACAGGTTTTACCTTGTCCATCAACACCTATGGAGCAAATGAGGTCTCACTCGATATGTTCAAGGGAGAACTGTTGAAACCATGTTTCTGTAGTAAGAAGGACAGGGATGCACATCTACTGTTCACTATTATAGCATTACTTCACAGATTCAAGAATTGGTTCATTATTATTGTAGATCCATACCATCAATCATCTGATCACATTGAAACATTGCAGCAAGACAATTACTTATAAACATATCGATCATCATAACATAACTTAAAACATAAAAGCATCACATCATTCAGAAAGAAGCGCCATACTACGATTATCACATCGTGGCAAAACATGAAAATAGAAACATGCAAAATACATAGTGTTTCCATCAACTCTCCATCATGTCATATTTCTACTCCATAAAAACAACGAGTTCTCAAAATAGTTCCACAATTCATATCACACATCTGAGATGATCCGATATTTACAACCCTATCTCTACTTATAGGCTTTGTCCTTTTACAAAATGGTCCACTTAGATCAACTTCCTAACTACTTGGATAAAAAACTACCAAATATGACCAATCTGCCTTATGCAACATATTTCTCCTTGTGCGCCATCTTTGAACTTGTGCATCATCCTCAATGATGCGCAGCTAATTACCCTCAAAACTACCTACCAACAAGCCCACAACACAATCTTGTGGCTCGCCCTCGAGCCATGTCAGCTAGAAATAGTGTAGTCATTGATATTAACCTTGAAGTCCTCATACTGTTGGGTGACTTATTTGATGTGCTCCTTCACCTTATCGCTCATTTCCATCCATTATGTTACTTCATGCTCCTTCGGATGCTCAACAATACTTGCATTTACATCTCTTTAGCCATCCTGAACTGCTTTAAGTGCAATAACCGCTTTCATTGATATATGTGCACCAATGTCTTGAAATTCTTCCAATTTTGTTGTGCACCTCTAATGACGTTGCCTTGCCTTTGTGACTCGCTATTGCAACTCCTTCAACTCTATCACTTTTTTTACCTACACAACTGGAGGCATTGCTCTGAGAGATGCCCTCAATGTAGCTAGTTGTCCCTCTTCTTCCTTTAGCTGTGTGTTGAGTTGCTCCAAATTATCATCTTCGACTACACTTCCCAAAAATTGTGTAGTCACATATGGAACCTGTTTTGCCTCTTTCTCCATCTCTTCAAGTTGCATCGCCAAATATTCGATAACGCTTTTATGCTCTGCATCCTTCTTTTGCGGTGTGCATGGATTCACCAACGCATTCAACTCTTTAATGTCACGCTTGAATGATGTGATCACTTCACCAAGATTCTATGCTTTTATTTTTACATCCATGTCTTATGTGATCTCTGTAACTTGTTAACATGCGACAGAGACCACCTTTTTTAATCGTTCTCTATCATCCCATAGTTGCACTTTTTCTACCGTCAACTTATCTTGCTCCTGCTTCCATTCTTCAATCTCCTTCTTCGTTGCTGCTTCATTTTCCTACGAATTCAACAGGTGGTCGTCGATGATCTGTTCCCCATCAACCAACTCTTGCACAACCAAATTTTGTAGTTGCATCAATATGTGCACCAACAACTCATTGACGTCTAGTGAAATGGTTTCAAACTACTATAGGGATGTGTCCACATCCTCTCTCTATGTCTCGACTTCCCGTGGCAGAATGGGCACATTTCTGGCTCGCTTCCCCATACTGATCTCAACCACCCTCTGCGCCATATTTAGTTTTGGTAATCTTTCCAAAATTTCATTAATTAAGGAAGTGACTTGAGTCTTTACCTCTATAAAGTCTTCCATCAATTATTTATTCAGCTACACTTGTCGTCACTGTAATTTCCACCACAATGTGATCTACTTGTGCATCGATCATTGGCGCTGTGTCATTGGATTCTTTGTGCTCTTGCCTCCTCTCTATGTGTGTTTCCTCATATTTCCTTTCTATCTCTGAATCGGTTGGGGTCCTCAATGATCATTCCTTCGACTCCCGATTATTTTCATGCACCAGTGCCTAATCTATGGGCGCATCGGCTGGGGGACCCGCTTCATTGCCTGATACCTCTTATGGTGTTACAAGCACTTTCCAGTCTGTAGGCCACTCGACCACCATGGTATCCAAATCCTCCTCCATTATCTTGTATTGTGTCACTAACCATTGGCATTCTGGGTCCGTCGAATGCAGACCAATGGAGAATCATATGACTCATCGATACTTTGTTACTAGTTCCTCTATGAGTCGTGGAACCTTCACAGATGTAACCTGTAAATCATCCAAATACATACAAAACTATATGGCGCAGTCTTTTAGCCTGTATTCTTCACTAAGGTGCCATAGGTTCTAGTACCTCATTCCCTTGCAGACTTGGGATACTGCAATGTCCATTCCTTGGTAGTCCACTAGCTCCATCGATGCGAATAATGAAATCGGTATCAATAACCAACTACATGTGAAGGCCTTATTTCCTGCCTGCACAATCATAATGTCCTCCATCAAATGGTTCAACAGAAAGAGAGACTAGTTCATTTGTATGCCTGCAGTGCACTACTCAACACATGCAACCGCCCCTGAGGTGTACTGGTTCGGTTGATTCTTTCCCAATACCTTACTGGAAAGAATCCAGGATGCAATACACATAAATTTTTCATTGATGCTATTCATAAAATACACTCATCCATTGCACTCCAAGTCATACTTCTTCTTGAGCTTAGGAGCCAGTCGCTTATCGTTGTCTTTTCCATGGAAGTACTGTGATGGGTCGGGCCCTTGCTTGGGAAACCCCATAATATGCAAAATCAAATCTATGGTGATTGGCACTGGCTAGTCCAACTACAGGTATCCTCCATGGAAGCATTCCAACAGTTGCTTGGCACATGCATTTTCCTCCATGAATCAACCAAAATGGAGCATGTAAATCAGGCCTAAAATCTCTGACTTCTCCAAACCCAATGCCCACTTCTTTGGGGTGCACACCATGGGATCACCTTCTTGTAATTTCCTCTTCTCAAATGGGTCTACAGTACAGTCTGTGAATTCCATCAGATCATGGTCATCATAATTCATTCTGACCAAGAAAGGCGTGATATCAAATGTGCATTTCATTCCTTTCGGAATCACAAACATCTTGATGGGTTATTTTTGGTTCGTCATGGGATTCCACTCTTTGGTACTGGGTTTGCACAGGGGAACAAACCCAGGGATGTCCACCACAATCACCCCTTCCCTCATCATGGAGGCCTCAGCTGGCTCTACATCCACTCTTGTCGCGCTTCTTGTGGTTCTCTTCTTCTGCGTCAAATATTTGGGGCAACTGACCCCCCTCTTATTCCTTACAACTGGTGATAATCCAACCGACATGCTTGTGACTTCTTCTTCGATCGGGACACCGATGACTGGTGAATCCCGAGCGCTCCCACTGGAAATGTCGTGCATAATTGTGACACTCTGCATAACTCTTACAATCACCACTTCTTCAATCACTCATTGCACTGTTCAACCTTACTCTACTTTGCAAATCAATCTCACTCAACTCGGTGCTTCAATCTCAACTCTGCAACTCAATCTCTGCAACCCAAGTTCTGCAACGGTGATTTCAACCCCTGTCCTATCGATTCTTATAGCGCGAGAGCGACCGTGTGGAATATTTCTCAATCATTTCAACCAAATCCTCCATTCATCACCCGAATCCTTCATCGATCCTACCTATCTAACAGTCAGATCCGACATTAATGGGTGTCTCGTCCAACATCATCATCAGATAACTAGTTTAATTGCTACATTTATTGTCGATTTAACTCTATCACGTCGCTGCAGACGCCGCAAAATTTATCCCTAACTGTGACCTCGACATGTCTGCTTGCAAAACCACTTTCTCCTAGTGCTCTAGCCTCCTGACTACCATCTCATGCAAAAGGTTTTTTTTTTAGTTTGCGCAATGCCTCAATCATCACGTAGCACTGGGACCATCCTATAGGGCTTTAGTCGGCTTCCATTCACCAACTTAGAAAGTATCATAAAAACCAATTGTTGCAATTGTATTGTGCCTCCCTTAATAATGAAATTGATAACATAAGGACCCAACCAATGCATTTGCATCTTACCTGGATGTTTGGCAAACTTATTTTCATATAGCAGCACCAAGTCTCCTTGATGAAAATGCTTGTTTTTTATGTGGCGACCGTTCCAATATTTCTGTTGGTCCTTCCCAATGTGCTGATGAAATCCTACGACAAAGTGGTCTTCCTCTAGCTGCACCAACTGAGATAGGAGTTCTTCCAATGCTCCTTCGTCATCCATCCCTGTCACTATTGTGATGCGTAATCTTGGAAGAATGTACTCCATTGGCATTACAGACTCCTGCCCATACACCAACTTGAATGGTGTCTTCCCTATCAGCCTTTTGTATATAGTGTGATAAGCCCATAATACTGCTAGAATATTCAAATCATAGTCATTGCAGTTTTCCTTGCAGACCTTCATGAGCGCAATTTGCGTTGCAATCATTCACTTGCAGATGATAAGGGGTACTCTTCCTATGTTATATCTAGAACTCCTCCATCAACACACTGATGGGGCGATTGATGAACTGAATCCCCTAATCGCTCATTAATATATTTGAACAACTAAAACAAGTGACAACATTGTCAAACATAAACCTTGTTGTCGTTGCAATGGTGCAATCCACAAGTGGTGCAGCTTCCTCCCACCTTGTCAAATAATCTATCGTTGTGATGATATATCGTGCACCATTTCTCTTTCCTATTGGGTTGTTTGGTCCCACAAAATCCACTGCCCACTTATCAAAAAATTGCAACGTGACATGTGGTACGAATGGCATCTCAGCCCTCCGTGATGGATTCCCAGTTCTTTGACAAACATCGCAAGTCCACGCATAGTCTCGTCACATTCCCATTAAGAGGTCTCCACCATAGACATATATGAAGTACCTTCCTAGAAGTAGCACAACCCCCGTAGTGTCCACCTTCAACTCCCGCATGTGCTTCCGGCAAGACCCTTTCATGTTCATGCGGTAGGAAACATCACCATAAGATCTCGTCAGGTCTCATCTTATAGAGTTCCCCAGCAATCAACTGAAAATATGCGGCTGGAACAACCAACTGCTTCTTCTGATTTATAGTGAGTCCCTCTAGTGTAATTCATGTCACCAAAAACTGAACTATTTTCTCATAGTAATCGTCAACCATTCCAACCCTGAATAGTTGCGCATCATGTAACCCATATTCAATGTTTGTCGGTTCTTCACCTGTCTCAATTCGTGACAAATGGTCAGGTCCTGCATTCAATCCACCTAGTTTCACAACTATCTCAAAATCAAACTCTTGGAAGAGGAGTAGCCAATGACATATCCTCCCCCCCAACATAGGCTTATTCACCAGGTATTTCAATGCAGAGTGATCAATGAACATCTTGAAATGACCACCCAATAGATAGTGACAAAACTTATGCAATGCATAGACAATTTCCAATCCTTCTCTCTTTGTTGTGGTATAATTATTCTCCACGGATGACAACTTCCGACTGGCGAATGTGATCGGGTGATCAATATCACATTCACCTAGTTTCACAAACACCACTCCCAGCATGGTTTATGACACATCAACGTGAACATGGAATTCCTTCGACCAATCCAGAAAAACCATTATTGGTGTTGTAGCCATCTTTGTCCTTAATGTGTCGAATCTTCCCTAACACTTGTGACTCCATTCAAACTATGCATCCTTCTTTAGCAGCTTTTCCATAGGTGTTGTAATCACAACATATCCTTTGATGAACTTGTAATAATATTATGTATGGCCTAATGTCGCTCTAAGTTGCTTCACATTCGCAGGTGGAGGAAAGTTAAAAATCAGCACAATCTTATCTAGATCCACCAGCAGTCCTTCCTTACAGACAATTTTCCCCAGCAGCATCTCGAATGGTGCAGAAAATATGCACTTCTTCGAATTCAGCACAATATGGTGTTGTCGAAAACACTACAACATTAGTCGTAAATTTGCGAGATAATCCTTTACCAGTCCATAAACCATTCAGTCATCCATGTAGAATACCAAAAAATTTTGTATAAAATCATTAAACATAGCGACAATGATCCTAGAGAATATCACAAGCACATTATTTAGTCCAAATGGAATCACCGTGTACTGAGGGCATCCCCATTCAATCACAAACATTATTTTATGTCGATCCTCTTTCGCGATCTTGATCTAGTGATAGCCAGAAAATCCATTCGTGAATGAATATATTTTTTGACCACCTACTCCTTCCAATACTTCATTAGTGAATGGTGTTAGAAATGGATCATGAAGGCATGCGTCATTCAAATTCCTAAGATCAACACATATACGAACCTCGCTTCTCTTCTTATCTTGTACAACCATAGGACTGATCCACTCTGATTCCTCAACTGGTTCTATGATTCCAAAATCCAACATTCTATTGAGCTCAACATTTACTCTCTCCTTGTACTGTGGATTCAGGCAATACGATCGTTGCTTCATAGGCTTCACATCTAGATTCAATGGGATTTTCATTTCTTCGAAATCTCCTATTATCCCCTTCATTTGAGAAAAATTCGTTGGAAACAAATATTGAAACTCATGCAACTGATCAATGATCTTCGCCGTGGTTTCTTCATCCCAATAGTCTCCAATATTTGTGAATTTTGGTGCCTTCTCTGTCCCAATGTTGAACTTTCAAATATTCAATGGTTGTTGACCTTTGTCTGTCGGCATCTCTGGTGCCGCAATATCCCAACTTCCTTTAGATTCTAGAATATTGACATTCCTTGGACCATCGCCATCATCAGGCCATCTTGTCACGTTGTAGCACTTCGTCATTAACTGCATCATTATTACTTTATGTTGGTCTACTAGATATGCGACTGGAACTACCTTTAAAAGAATGTCGCAGATATCCTGAGGTGCACTATGAATCACCAGATTAGCATCAACAAAGTTGAAGGTGTGACTGAATCAAATTGACAACTCTTCCCATGTTGTAATATCTCTTCTCAGCTTGACTCATACATATCATTGTCTCGATATTTCATCCAACGTGTGCACAAAATCATGTACCCATGCATTCTTTGGTTGTGACACCCACATAGTCTAACATGAAATCAAATGATTGCTGGGATCGTTTCACCCATCATACCTCTCTGCTTGATATTGTTATGCTTCACCGAAGCGAACTTCCATCAACCTGTGACATAGTGACTATCTATTGTTCGACTTTTTATGTGTCTCCCACCACCATGCTGGAGTAGCCTTCAATGCTTCATGCAACGCCAATAAACTGTGTCGTTCTGACACTCTATCTTCAAAATCAACCAGAAATTGACGTAAATCAGGCAGTCCTTCATAAGTTGGTAACTGAAAAATATTTGTTGCGACTCATAGTAGCAACTGAGTAATTATGCCACACTTCTGAATCGATACCTCATGCATCCGATTCTACAAGTTCTCTAAGGCATCATCAAAATTTGAATATGTAGAGCTAGAGCTTCGCCAACCCAACTCTCCATTGGAAGTAGGGTGGACATAGTCCTCTGAGATGTTGTATACATGGTCCCATCCTACTAAAACTTCTTCCTTAGCTGGTTCAATATACCTTCTTCCTTCATTTGGATCCATTGAAGCTATGACTCTGATGTCAAGGTTCTCAAAGGTCATCACATGCTTCTTGAAATTGATCACTGCCAAGTTGTCGTTATCCCATCCAATCTCCAACAGTGCAGGATACGATATTCTTCCATCAAAAATATCAATAACATCAAAGTTCATGTAAGTCTTCATTCCTTCAACTTCCACTGCTAGATGCAGAACTCACCCAATCAATGTCACTCTGGCCTAGTTAGCCATTCACAACTGCATGGGGGATCAAACCAGTTGTGGGCTCCCCATATTCTACCATGTCTTCTTTGTCATAATGTTGATGTCTGAGCATAGATCCAAGATAATTGAATCTACCTCATAAACCCCAATTTGGAAATTCATTCTCATTTATTTCCAAGTTTTCTTCTTGTGTAGGGAGTTCACAGCAGACTCCCTCTGCCCATTCTATGGTCAATGCAATAGACTTGTAATCTTGGCGAGCACATCAAGATATTTTTCCATTGACATATAACATTCAAATAGATTCTGCAAGGTACCATGCTGCTGTGATGGTTTTGCTACAAAATTTTAATAAACATAGGTGGCATTTCATAAATAGGCAACTTACCTAGATCTCTTCTTATCACGTCATGTGCTTCGAATATTGTGTCCCTCTCTGTGTCGACATCAAATTGCACCTTCTTATTTCCAGCCAACCAGACTTGTGGGATCATGCTATCGTCTCTTATCGTCGCACCTCCGTGAGTAATGACAAAAACAACAACAGACTAAACTCTAGGTTCTGCTGAGATATTCACAATTGTTGGTCATTGGTTTTGGTTTGGTGGTGGATTAACTAGATGGTTTGCGTTATAATTTGCATTCTGGTTCTAATTTTGGTTCTGCAACTGTGGAGCATTCCTTGCTTTCCACTTCGCAATCAGTTGCAAACAGTCCTCAATAGTGTGATTCGTAGCAATATAATAAGTACATTGTTCTTGCAGGTTCGAACAATATATTTCATAATTCCATAGTACTCTACAATTATAACATTGTGCAGGTTCGCGACCTAGTGCTCCTCCTCGACCAAAACCTCCACCTCGTCCTCCTTGGAATCCTCCATGAAATCCTCCTTGTTGATGATAATGTAGTTGATTGAACTGTTGTTGCAGAGAGGGATTCGGCTGTGGTTGCACATACTGCAGTTGAGTATACGACACCAGAGTATACGGTGGATACTGCAAAGCATACTACATCTGGTTGTACTACGGCAACAATAGAGCAAACTACGATTGTGGCCCAAACTATGGTTGTGGTTGCGGCTGTGGTACAAACTGTGGTTGTGGCTATGGCTATACCACCTGTGGTGGCTGCTCCGGTGGTGGACTCTCCATCGGTCGATGTTATTCTCCCTTCACGTAGTATGCATCCATCGTCCTCTCCTAGAGCATATCATATGCTCGACAATCCTTGTCTTCATGCCTGACAAATAAAAAAAACGTGTAGTACAAATTCATCGAATTTGAGACCATATTCTGCATAAATACACAATCTTAGTGTCGATGTCCATGTACTTGGCATACATGGTACCATGGCATGCCACCATGACTCAACGGATTGGGAGCTCAAGATAGCAGATGATTTCAGAAATCTGAGAATTGATCCTTATGATGTCCTTCCGCGTGACATCAAATACACCATATTTCTTCACGATGCTCTCTTCCTTTCTTGATATCTTGCAGTTGGATCATTAGGTTCACTAGTTGTGTTTGAATCTAATTCATACCAACTCCAGTTTCTCCAAAAGATGAAGCTTCCAGCTTCATCACTATCCCTAGAGCCTTGCTCTATGTCACATCAAGGGCATTCGGATATGTGGTACTAATGTTGCGATGAACTATTCCTTGTGTTGTACATCACTCATTCCAAAACTAAATTTCGCCATCAGCGTCTTGAATCACTGATCAAAATACCAAACATATTCATTTGTATATCTCTTGATCTCTTTTAACTCTGTGATATATTGCACCTCAGACTTAGGCTTTCTAAATTATTCGATCAATCCAGTTCTGATTTCTTCCAGAGTCTTCACTGGAGTTCCTGTCGAAACTTGCACAAACTTCATGTACCAATCCAGTGTGTGACCTCAAAAGGTTGTCACCAACTTACCTTTCTTAACCTCGTCATCTTGAGCCTGCTTTACAGTACAAACTACTTCGCACAAAAGAGAGTATTATTTGGGATCCTTGGTCTCGTTCCCATGAAACAGAGGCAACTTTACATCATCGACCACCATCATGGTTCTTCTTCATACATTCATTGATCCTATACTATTAGAGTGTTGATGACATGTTAGACAGTTTGGTGTTGAACTCGTATTTCTTCTTGAGTGTGGCATAGTGCACAGAGGTGTGGGTACATTGTTTCTTGGGGTTGGTCTTTCCTTAGGCTCGGGCGTAGCTTGGTCGTATCCTTCGTCACTGTAAGTTTGCTTCATCCCTTGTGTTCTTCTCTCGTATCCTCTTGTTTCGGTCACAGCAAGACTCTCCCCAGTCCTCTTCCTCTTCTCTTGTCGAAACCTTACTCCACTTCGTGGAAGACCACTTCCTTCCTCTGCTTCCCTCATCATCTCATCGTAACTGCCATCCATCTACCCCATATCATTCCATCCAACCCGCGTCTCTGCAGAACCTGCATCCTCCACACACCAGGGTTCTACTCATCGGAGTTCATCTTCAATATTCCTTTTCACATATGAGCATCTTAATCGACATTTTCAAAGATAATAGAAACCTACCTCTTGGTCCTTTGAATAAATCCCTTTCTGCATTGTTGTACGACTTGACTGTGTCAAATTCAAACTCATTGATGTAGCCTTCCAAGATGTTGTCAAGCCACACTTCGAAAACCCTTGACGCTTTGTTATCTACCTCCTGCAGTTGTTGGATCAATTTCGAGGCCTAGCAAGTGGGTTCACCTCCTTGAAAATTTGTCTTTCAATAGGTCAACTGCGCCAAACACTCATACAAGATTATCGAAAACTCAAAGAAGAAGTATTTGTGGAGATCAAAATCTAGGGTTTTGATTCTCCTCTGCCACGAATTTCCTAGCCTTCTGTACGAACCAATATTGAATCTTTGGTCTTGTCGGATGCCACAACATGTCCTCCTTCTCCACAGACTACGGTCCCAGAAACGGGACCATTTGTTGATACAAATCTATCGACATGGTTTCACTCTCTGTCGACACCCTTAACTCGATGATCTCCCTAAGCATTGGCCCAGACAGGTTTTACCTTCAAGGGAGAACTATCGAAACCACATTTCCACAGTAAGAAGGAAAGGGTTGCGCATCTATTGTTCACTATCATAGCATTACGTCACATATTCAAGCATTGGTTCATTATTATTGCAGATCCATACGATCAATCATTAGATCACATTAAAATATTCAGATTGCAACAAGACAATTACTTATAAACATATCGATCATCATAATATAACTTAAAACATGAAATCATTGCATCATTCAGAAAGAAACATCATACTATGATTATCACATTGCGGGAAAACAGGAAAACAAAAAGATGAAAAAGACACAGTGTTTACATCAACTCTCTGTCATGTCATATTACTTCCTCATCAAAACAACAAGTTCTCAAAATAGTTCCACAATTCATATCACACATCCAATATGATCCAATATTTACAACCCTATCTCTACTTATAGGTTTGCCCCTTTTACAAAATGGTCCGCTTAGATCAACTTCCTAACTACTTGGACAGAAAAATACAAAATAATGACCAAAAACTACAAAATATGACCAATCCTCCTTGTGCGCCATATTTCTCCTTGTGCGTCGTCTTTGATCTTGCACAACTAATTATCTTCAAAATTTCCTACCAATAGGCCCTTTCTAGGCTTCAATCTCCAACAAGGGTATAAGGGTCGATCGGTTCAAAGTAGAAGCGATTATTAATCTTCCTCCTCCTCGAACCATCAGACAGCTACAAAATCTACATGGAAATTCAAACTTTATCCGATGATTTATTGTGAACTATGCCAATATCACTAAGGGATTCATGTGCTTGCTCAAGAAAGACACCCCATTTCTATGGGACGAATCCATACAACAATCCTTCAAGGCATTAAAAAAAGCAGTGCTATCAGCTCCTCTTTTTCGCCTGCTAGACTACACGAAGGACTTCATATTGTATCTAGTTGCATCTGAGTCTATGATTGGTGTAGTGCTAGTTTAGGAAGATGACAAGCTCTAGGAGCATGTCATCTATTATCTTGGTTGTGCTTTGGCTTGTCCTGAGCTAAGGTATTCATTTGTAGAGAAACTGGCTCTAGTGATAGTCTATGTCGTCCATAGGTTGAGACATTACATTAGGCTAAGGATAACCACTGTGGTTGCGTATGTGAGTCGGTTTCATGTGCATTATCTCGACGAATAATCAAGGGAAATTTTAATAAATATATTGTCATTCTCCAGGAGTTTGACCTAGATTTTCAGTCTTCCAAGTCAAATAAGTCCCTAGTATTTGCGGAGCTTATCTCATAGTTCCCGAGTGATGAAAGTGTAGTGATAGAAGATGAGTCATTCCCTAATGAGCACATTTTCTTAATTTCAACCTATGATCCTTGGTATAGATATATCCTAGTATATATCCAAACTTTGAAGTGTCCTCCGACCTTCTCACGGGAAGATCAGCATAAGTTCATATTAAATGCGAAAAACTACCTTATAATCGGTGATACATTATATAGACGAGGGGTAGATTCCATCTTGCGTTGATGCCTTACCCATGAGGAGGTTGATATTGTCCTAAATGATTCTCATAGTGGAGCATGTGGGGGTCATTTATCTGGGTTAGAAACATCCCAGATCTTGCATGTCGATTATTTATGGCCTACCGTCTTCAAATATTGTGTAGAAGCAATAAAACGTTGTCGTCTATGCCAAAATTACACCATAAAGATGCAGTCACATCCTCATCCTCTTTTTTCCATCATCTCGGTAGGGCCCTTCACCAAGTGGGGTTGTCATGACCTACAACCTAGTGTCTATAGGGGGGCACAAGTATATCATTCTCACTATTGATCACTACTTTACGAAGTGGGCAGAGGCAATGCCTACCTTTAAAATCGATGGTGAGACGACATCGTATTTTGTGCTCAATCAAATTATACCTAGGTTTGGTATTCTGAAGCAGATTGTCACTGACCATGACAGTTATTTTCAGAACAAGATGATGACAAAGTTGACTACTATGCTAGGTTTTAGGCAATACCACTTGTCTTCCTTTTACCTGCAAGCGAATGGACATGTAGAAGCAGTTAACAAAACTTTGAAAACCATTCTCAAGAAAACTATTAATGTGAGTAGGTCAAACTAGCACATCATGTTGTATCATGTGATTTGGTTGTATCGAACAAATGTTAAGACTGCCACAGGGTTTTCACCCTTCCATCTCGTTCATGGAGTAGAACTAGTCACGCCGGTGGAATGCAAGATACCATCCTTAAAAATTAGCATTCATGTACTTCTTGATACTTCTGATATAGAGGAATGATTGCTGCATCTGGAGCATCTATATGAGCAACGCAAAGATGCACTCACAGCAAATGAAGCACATAAATAATGGGTGAAAAACCGATATGACAAAGTAGCTAAACCTAGGGTTTTCTCCGAAGGAGAGTTTGTCTTGGTCTACGACCAAGACAAGGAACCCCTGGGGGCAGGCAAGTTTAAATATTTTTTGTTAGGCTCGTACATTGTGTCAAAGGTCCTAAAGAACAATGCGTATAAGTTAGTTGATTATGATGGTAATAAGCTTCTTGAGCCTCGAAACGGGTTCTACCTAAAAAAGTATTACTCTTAGGAATTATGTTTTTTCTTGTATTATAATTGTATAATTCTGTAAATCATCATTAGTGGTTAGTGTTTGTTATGTAGTTTGGTGTTGTTTCAAATGTCCTTGGAGTGGTTTGTAGGGTTTGTTGATGGAGCCAACCATCATGTTTGAAACATGGGTTCAGCTGCTTGGGTCATTTATGCACCCACAGGACAAATGGTTTCCTTGGGAGGCACTTGCTTAGGTCCTGCAACTAACAATGTAGTTGAATACAATGTTGTTATTGAGATTATTTGGGATTCTATATCACATGGTATCACATACCTAGAAGTCAGACTTGACTCTCACTTAGTGGTATCTCATCTCAATGGGGTCTACCAGTTGAGAAACCCTACCCTTTTACGTCAGTTTTTGCAGATTAGTTTACTTGAAATAAATTTTGAACATATTATATATAAACACATTTCAAGAAATCAAAACACTATTACTGATGCATTTTCTAACTACATTTTAGACTGACATTTTTTACACACTTTGTAAAATAAATATACATATACATAGAGACACATGTAAATAACCAGATATGTGTGTGTGTGTAAAATGTAGGTCCATATACATAGAGTTCTGGTCTAAAGATCCAGTAAATATGTACATCAAAAATACAAAATAGGATCATAATCCTTCATATGATAAAACTATGGAAGCTCCTCAACCTCATCAGCTGCAGCTGCTTCCATGGCCTCTCGGTAAAACAGGATAGCCATGGACACCTTTTGGATTAGGCGTAACCACAATGGAGGTACACCCACTAAATTATCCTACATGTCCATAGGAATCCTCTCCATCCTCAGTGTCGGTACATTATGGGTAAGCTTGACCAACTTTCCCTCCACAATACGAAGCATAGCTTCGTCTCTAGCTCCATCTACTGGTCGTACGTAAGTACAAGGATGTTCGTCTGACCGGATAAGTCCAACGTCTGCATATAATCAAAATATGTTTCAGGATCGAATATAATCCATATGTATATAACACTATGAACAAAAATTCATAAAAAAAAAATTCAAAAAGTAAAGACTCACCCATGTCTCCCCGTGCTTCTCCTGAAGGGAGAACTAAATCGGGATTGCCATGAAAGTCCGAACCTGCATATGGGAATTTCTCCAAAGAAGGAACTTGGTGACTCTTCCATGCATAAAAATCGTCATCATAGCCACCATGGATCTCACCACCACCATTGCAGAGGAATACACCCCCCCACCGCATAATTCTAGGCTCACGAGGAGGGGAGGGTGGAAGTGCCACTGCGGGGCTCAAAGCAGGAACCCTCTCAAAGAAGAAATAAACTAAGATACTTGCATATCCAAATTTCGTCTTCTTCCCTGTCCTGCAATATGAGAGTTGTTTTTTCATGATCGGGACCAGTCCCAAACACTAGTCAAAGACCACACCTCAAAGACACTCCACTGCTATATGCATGTGGGTCTGTGTAGCTAAACCAATTCGGATGACTCTTCCACTCTGAGAATAGTTCTCACAAGCACTTTCAAAGGGAATTTGGTGATCCATGCAATCGATATTTGTGTACCCAATTTTTGTGTGCCAGGTAAACAGTACGTGTTAACATAGTCTTGCACGCTCAGGAGATCACCCCCACAGTCGGTACCATGCAAGTTGACTGGTGCCCCTCGATAAGACAACCTAGTAATGAATTATATGTCCTTTGTAGTAATATCTAAGCTCTCCCCTTGAAGATCAAACATGCCAAGCTCATGATCCCATAACCGTACCAACATCTCTAGCAGTCAAACTTGGGATCTCATGTTTGAAGTGCAGTATAATTTCAACAACCCACACCTTCATAGGGAATTAATCGTCATTGGATCCCCCATTGCTAGCCTATCCATATCTTTGTGATCCCTTTCCCTCCACTCTATAACCATTTTGTCCTACACATTAAACATTTTTTCCATTAGGTTCATAAAAAACACTTACTCGACAGCACTCGCGACTGTCCAGCGAGGACAACACATGTCACTCACGGGTTCCTCACTGCAAACTCCTGATTACTTTGCGAACTTGGGACTTTGTAGTGGGACACCCACGAGTGTTGCATGGTGCCCTTAAAGTATGCCAAAAAACATCAAATAAGCATGAAAATCAGAATTTGAAAGCATTAAATCAAAGAAGATGGAGATGAGAGTTACCTACAACTTGTGGATCGAAAATTCATCCATTGGTTTAATCACACGAACCGTTTGAAGACTAGAGGTAAAACTTGCACTAATAGTGGTAAAAATCAAATGTAATTTTTTTCAACCAATTTTCACTATTTATAGTAAAAATTTCAATTTTTTTACCCACTTGTATATAGATTGGGTCATTTTTTGTCATTTGAACTAATGTTGATTGTTTTACCTAGGTATTACAGGTTATGGATGAAATTTGAGTATATTTACTTAGCATTTAGGATAGGATTTGGTCCCCTTTTGCATCTTGCGCTTATACCTTATTCTCTTATGAACCTTAGGATCTCCTTTTTATCCATGGACTGTGATTTGCAAGCACTTCTTACCCTTCAAACATTGTTGTTCTTCGATGGTTAGATCCTACCTCACATGGGTTACCCTAGTTAGAATAATTTTTTCAATTCTGGTACCCATGTTGCATTTTGCTAGGTTGTGGGGGCCTTCGTAGTTGCTTTTCACACAAAAATGAGCCTCATTTTCTATCTTTTACTGAACTACCCCTGATTATAAGGCTCCCGCCCTATGGAGTTATCTTCAAGCCCTGGTCTGACTCCTTAAACATGACTTGATATCTAAGTTGCTTGTTCTTTCAGACTCGTTAAAGGAAATGAAGGATCATCCATAGCGGTATAAGTTTAACCCTTTTCTATACCCTATGGACTATTTACGAAAAATGAATACTCTATTTTCTTCATAATTTAGAAGAGTATCTTAGGGTATAGATTTATCTCTTTTCCGGGCTTGGAGGACTAAACTTATGGAAAAGGAACATGTTTGAGCTTACTTTTCTCTTTTTCTTGCTCTGGACCTAAACATGAAAAAAGATTCTGAGTGTTCTTTCTCTCATTGTCATGCTCGCTAAAACTCAGTACAAAGCATCAATTTTATTGTTGTCTCTCCCATTCTTGTAAATAAATGGAACTTTTTGAGGGATCTTGCCTTCCTTCACACTCGTTAAAGTAAGGATACATGCTTTGTTTTTAAGGAACATCGGTTGGGTGATATTTTACCCCTTTTTCGGACCTTGCCAACTAAGTACAAAAAAGGTATACCTTAGTTCTTCGGAAACTAAGAGAGTTCTCCTTTGGATTTTTTTACACTTTTTCAGACTCAAGAGACTAAATTTATGAAAAATCATCCCCTAGAGTCTTCTTTGGAGTTTTCAAACTCTTAAAAATATGAAAGCATCGACGAGCATTTACTATTTCGGGCTCGTAAAATCCATGGACTAGTGTTATATCAAGCACTATTCTCTCTTTTCTTCAAGCTTTCTAAAAATGAAGAAAGACTCGAGTTGATTTTCTTGAACTCATTAAGACTTAACAAGAAAGGATAGGAATAAATACACTCTTTTGGGTTATAAGTTTGTTGGAAACAAGTCATCCTTGAATAAAGCACTATTTTGGGTCTCTCAATACTCATGTCTCAGTTTTTCGCTTCTCAGTTCAACTATCACTTTTAGGCATTACTCTTCTGCTTTTCCTAAATATATGGGGAATTTTTCCATGTCTCCTACATGGTAGATAAGTCTAGTTGTACCAATTAAAATTCTAATGCTGCCTTGGGTCATCTATGTGTCATGCTCACTATTTAAGGATATTTACACCTTGTCTATTCATCCTGATCCCTATCATTTCCATATCTGATATCATCTTATGTACATATTCCCTCATCTAGTCTACCATTTACTCATGTGACAAGTTGAAGGATTCAGTGCCTTCCTCTTCGCAAAATGTCTTTTGATTAGTACTTCATGTAAAAGAAGAACTAGAGTTTCAAAGATAGTGCCTTAGGATCCAATTTTCATATTGGTGGACTCCTCTGCATTAGCTGTCAGTACAACTCTCTAACTAACACTCCAATGGAATCCTTCCATGTTCAAATTCAACTCATGTATTCACATGGTAGGATTCGTACTAGTTTCTATGGATTTGGATGAAGACCTTGGGTTACATCCTATATAACCTAAGTTGCACAAGATTGTGCCATGCTCTGTGACACTATTTTCAGTTATTGAATATCTATCATTGTACTATTATGGCTTTGATCCACCTTTGTAAAATATATGTGTCACTGTTTCCCTTACTATATGATGTAAATGAATATTGTAAAGGAGCTAGTGTTTCACATTTTCGAACATGGAATCCTCAGTGATGATTTTGTAAATGACCTTGATTTATCTGTTTCAGGTAATTCTCTGCAACCTTGATTATGAGTCATTCAAGTTAAAATATTCTAATGCATTTCGACCATTGCTACCCCCTAACCTCACAAATTAAGGGGCATATCTTATACGATGAAATGTCACGTCTTCATCCGAGTAACAACCCCATCTTGTTGTTACAAAAAATAACACTATGAATTGAAGTCTTGATACATTCTTTCTCCTTCAGCTTTGCCACTTTTTAAGAATGATTTTTCCTTGCACTCGCGGTTCCTTCCATAGAAACTTGTGGGTAATCCCATATGAAACCCATGAGTCATCTATGAAAAGTTGTCATCACGACTTCCCTTAAGGAAATTCGTGAGTCACTCATAAGTTTCCTTGTATATACCTGCGAGTTCCATTAAAACAAACTTAAAAATAAAAAGATGATTAGTTTAGTACATCAACGAATCAATCTTATGTAGGTAGATGATGACATCAACTATTTATGAAGTAGGATCACATATTGACTTCAATTTTGATGTCATTGGTATATCCCAACATCTCAAACCTAATCCCAGCTACACAACTTCCTTAGCTAAGGAAAATAAGAATCATGTCAAGATGATCAAATTTTGAGATCTACTGTAGCCACTCCCTCTGAAGTGGAGCACCATCCTCCCTCTACATCTTGTACTCTCTGCATCAGGACATTGGAGTGATGGGTAGCCTTATTTGCTATTAATATTTTGTTTATCCATTTATGTCACCTCTCAAGGTCACTGGATATCAAGATCCTTCATCTCGAACTTTGTTGCAATTTTATCCTACACCCATTTGTGATCTTCTCATCCTCTATAGGATTCTATGTTCAACCTTGTAGTAAAGGTTGGGATCATCATCACTCTAGTTGATCCTCAAGCTCCTCATGTAACTCTGTGTGCTATCTGGTAGGTGCCTATTGAGATTGTACAAATCCTTCTATGTATAGGTGGTTCTCTGTAGAGAGTCCCAAATCCTAGAGGTATTTTCTTCTAATTTAATTACACCAATTGTTTAGTGTAATATTCATCACTAAAGAGGTGTGTCTAGCCCATAGATTATTGTCTCGCCATGATCGAATCCCTCTTTCTAAGAGAAACCACAAACCTTGCTTTGTATCTCTTGATACTTCCATTTGTTGAATGCTTGATCTTGTAAATCTACTTGGAAGACTTTACAAAACTTCCCTTCATGTATCGAACTCATATCCAAACATAATTTTGTATGATCGATTGGTACTTCTTGATTATATCATCCTTCCATTCTTCCTTCCTGGGACATTCTTTCGCGAAGTGTCCTTGAACATATAAGTTGTGGGATGTCGTTCTTCTTAAGTCATTTTATTCTTTGTGAGAATGTTCTTCCTTGTTGTTCTTTCTCTTCTTGGCATGAGTTTTTAGGGCTTGATTGTCTTATTCATCCATATCTTCTTCTTTTTCTATCAATCAAGATTCTTATTATGTGCATTCCTCCATAGGTGATCTTCCTTCTAGAACAAATATCTTGAATAAACTTAGAAGACCATTCAAAGTTGTAATACATGCTTATCATTCTTTGACATTGTCTCCAATGGCTTATAATTTCTCCTTGAGTTGATATCTCTATGTGAAGTAACATTGAATGATCTCTAAATTCACATCCTTGAGTTGAATTCTCAAGCTCATCTTCGTATTGATGTTCTTTCCTTTGTATTAGTTTTTCTTTGCGTCGAACATATCCTTGGGAGTCTTCAAGGATGATACATGTGATATCCAATGGAGACGAAAATACTCCTCTTGGCTTTGTCTAGGTCCTTCTTGTGATTTTCTTTGTCTTTATCTCCACCTGGATCTACAACTTCTTCTTTGACATAGTTCTCCATGTCATGTTTCTTCAAGTATGAGAAGCACTCTATACTTCCATGCTCAAAATTTATCGATTCCTTCAAGATTGTACTCAAGCTTGGTAGTGTTTGTCATCATGATCAAAATGAGAAACTAAAATGGAAATAGAAAGGATATAACTTACCAATGAGATTGCTTCAACTTAATGCTTGCTTGAAAGATCTTATGGAAGACTACTTCTGGTGGATCTAGGGTTTGATAAAGAAACCCTAATTTTTCAAGTTAGATAACTTTCATATTTGATTGGATAGAAAGATGTGCCTTCTTAAGGCAAGATGAGCAACATATTTATTTTCAAAAATATGTGGACCAAACTACAAGATATCTAATTCCCTAGTTTTCCCAGGTATCAGTGTCAAGTAAAAATTTGAAAATACATAGAATGAAAAAATTATACCATAGAAATATGTGTCATCCTAGGGAAAGTTTGATGTTCCTCCTTTTTCAACTGACCGGTGGAGGGAAGTTCCTAGAATAGGAATCCCTCGTTTGCTCCAATTTCTTCTACAAAATCGTCCGATATTTATTCTATTGTATCTCTCAAATTCTTGTTCCTAGGGGTCTGAAAATTCGTACTGACGTATCCTAATATATATTATTTCCAACCCCATGGGTTATAGTAGAACTGGATTCACCAAGTGGAACTTATGTGAAGTTTCCCAAGGTGACTTATTTGAGGACTGTTCAGCATAGAGAAATTGTGCAGACTTCCACGTGTCATTGTTTTACCGTAGCAGTATGAAACTCAAATAAAAGAAACTACATTTTGTTCCCTATATGGAACATATTTCTAAATTTAATTTAGACCTTGCTATCCCAAGATATAGAAATTCTCCCTAGGTCACTTGTTTATGACTGTATTCTGGAGGAGGATGGAGGCATGATTTGGAGGAATCATATCTCGTGAAGTATAGTGAATATGAGGCTGAAAATCACACACTAGGTACATAAATATTTCACCTTCGACCTTTCCAAGTTTCAACTCCTGAGAATTTACCAAAATCTAGTTATAGCAAAAATTCCAAGATGACTAGAATTTGCCTTCTAGGGTTTTCAAGCATGAAACCCTAATCTCTAGTAGCTGCAATTATAATAGTGTTTTGGCTGCATGAAGAATTATTTCAGAGTGGATCTGATACCATGTTATATTTTTAATGGTTATATAAGAGCTAAAACATTTAACATCATAACATCATAACCATAAGCAAAGGATCACTGAAATAAAGACAAGCACACCCACTTAAAAGAACAAAGAGATTTATCCTCGTAAACTCTCATGGGGAAGAAAACCCGAAAAAAATTATGCTATATAGAATTCGACCGAGTACAGTGTAAAATCCAAAGAACACGAATAGAAGTTATTCTTCCGCAGTATAATCTCTATCTCTCTCTCTTTCTTGAACAATGCTTGAGTGAAAGTGTGTAAGAATGATAGTGGCAACTCACCTATTTATATTTATCAAGTGAGTGACTCAAATAATTAAATAGGTCGACCAGGTTCTCTAATTAGCGATGACCTACCTAGGAAGACTCAAAATACATTTTATATAATACTTTTGTGGGTACTATTACCCTGAATTACAATTAAGGTTTTACCTCATGACTTTTACATGAACAATTACATCAAGGACATCTCCAAACAGAGGAATAACATCTCCAAAGGAGGAATACAATAAAAGTACAATAGAACATATTTTGAAGTTATAATTATTTTACAATAGTTGTGATGAAGACCACTGTGCATGAAGGCCATGCAGCCACCTACATGAAGGTCTAGCAGTAGTCCTCCACTGGAAATGGAGGTAGCGTGACAGAGATTATTAGCATCCACGAACTTGACAACCCCAACAATATCATCAAAAGCTTCTCTAGAAACATTGAGGCCCATGAGCATCAACGTGTTCTCGCACTACGCAAGAGCTTATGGATGGATTATGACCCATCTCAGGTTTTCATGCTTCACACTGGGAAGCGAGAGCACATAGTGATGTACAAGGAATTGAACTTCACACACAATGTTCAATGACTAATGAAATAATAGGTCATAGTTCTTGTGTATGTTTCCCCCCAAGGAATTTTCCACAGGTAGGACAGCTCTGTTCGCAATCTAGAGCTCCACGGCTTGAAAATCTACCTTGAACTGGTCACACAGAATGGGCTCATAACTCAGATAATACTTCGTCATGGTTGCCTTGCTATAGTCCTCGGGGACTCCATCATAGGCAATGCATAGTAGGGATCCATGCATTGGAGCAGGGGCTAGATCTGATTACTCATAGGCTTGGGAATTTGGGCAAGAATGGTATTTGTACCAGAGGAATTTTCAATATATTTTATAGGTACATTCCCCATACTATTGTTATTCCCATTCTCTAACGCTTTCCTGACTAAAATAACGTAGGAATCCTGTCAATCTGATCCTCATCTGGCTGTGAGAAACGAATGATCAACATGGTCGTTGGGATGTGGAGGATTATTACTACAGTTTCTCTTTAAATGACTTCTACAAACATGATAAACTCTAACCCGTGACCAATTTAGAGGATAGAAATGCTTGTAAAAAATCACCAGTGCTTTCTTGTTGCTTCCTTTTGCAAATTCATTACCATAACCCAAAACTCCAATGATTTGCGGTGCTTCTCTGGACTAGAATACATCTGCTGAAAAAACTGAGCTTCAAAGCCCTTTTTAATGGATTTTAAAGCTTGAATTTTAACCCCTGTAAGGATGGGTCGAGAGCATAGAGAGATCAATACGGGGACCCAAGTATGTGATTGGGCACATCACACACTCATTCGTCCCAACCAGTTGCGATCGTTTGCCAAACATTTGTAGTTATAAGGATTCTAAGACTAATCGAGAGTTCTAAAGATTGTTTGGTGGTGGTGGTAGGTCATTGAGTGGGGTATTGTAAAATCTAGATATGGATTATAATTGGGACGTTTGCAAGTGGTAATTTACTTGCGTTATTATATTTTATTATTATTATTGACAAGGGGGGTTTTTAGTATCCATCGTAATGGGATTAAGGCAATGCTAAAGAAATCCCATGGTGTTCAAGTTTGCTTGATATGCAGGCTGGGTTGCCATTTTTGCGTTCCTCTTCTAGGTATTTGTGATATGGGGTTGTTTTTGCTCAATTATGTTGTAGTAGGATAGAAATTGATTGTACCATGTAAAGAAATTGTAGGAGCACCTCCTTTGTAGTGGTTGTTGTGATAAAAAAAAAGGAAAAGTCCACAGAAGCAATGGAGAAAAAGAAGTTGGAGAAGAGGAAGCAAGCTTTGTAAGTTGCAACATTTTGAATATGAATGTGTATTTTTCTTTGGTTTTTTCCTGTGTATTTGACTATCCAGACATTGTAAAGTGTCTTTTATTTAATTTGTTTTTGTCTCACTCTGTTGGGTAAGGTAAAATTAGTCATGTCGCGTCATATTCCAATTACTTTTTAATGAGATGACAATTTCAATTTAATAATCAACTAATTAATAGTAATCTTATTAAGAAATAGAAAACATGATGCTCCATATATTCAAATTCCATTCAAATCCTGTCGGTTATATCAACACAATACATTCATTCCCATAACCATTTAACAATATGTATTCAACATGAAGATAATTGAAAATATAGTCCAATAATCCTAGAACCCATAAAACTTGAATATCTGGTTTTGGTCTATTTAAATCCAAATGGAACACAACTGGATGACATGTGGTTTTCCAGTAGATCGAAGCCTTCGGAGTTGCCTCCACACATGTAAATGTTATTTTATTAGCTACATGATGTTGGCATAGTGTCCATCAAGATTGAGAGACTTCATAGTTGTCTCCAACATATTATGTGGCTCCAACTTGTTATACAATTTAATATAGTTCGATAACCCAAACAATGACGCAACTCCTTCTGCTTCTATCAAATGTAATGATTTATCGATAGCTGAGTCATAAATTCAACAAGAATTGAACAACAAATCCTCATCAATTTAGTCGTAAATAATTGATAATTTATATTATTATAATATTATTTTTAAACCTAAAATTTTATAACATTATCTTTAATATGAATAAAAAATAATTAGTTTAACGGATAAACATTAAGCATGCATTTGGTTCATACAAGTACACTACATGACAATTTATATCTTATATGACATTTTTTAAACTATTTATAATACATTGTTTGCTTTTTTTTAAGATAGTTAATGATAATATATATTAAGTTGAAAGATGTCTAAAAAAGATTTATGGATTTATAAACATGCATTGAAGAGCATTGTCACGATAACAATTTTCAATTTAGAAACAACAACTCATAATATCTCCATGTAAGTGCAAATTTACTCCCCTCCAAAAGCAATCATTGTTGTCGGGGACATTGTCACGGTGTGGCTCTTGTTCAATTAATGCATCATAAATGACTAGATCTATATAAAAATTTCAACATTGGCTTCAATATATCTTTTTATAAAATTACATTTTTCAATATTTTTAATTCATTAACATATATGAGCTATTTTGAAGTTTTAAATTTTCACTTGAGCAAAAGATGTTTGCAATTTTTTTTATTTGTTTTAAGGGAAATTATAAATAAAAAACAAAAAAACTAGCATATTCTAATTTCCAATAATGGATTCTATGGGAAAATTCCTCGTTATCTTGAAAGAGAATTTTATAGTTGCTTTTCATTTCTCTTTCGTGCAAAACTAGTAGTTGTTTTTTTAACCATGGGAACAACAACCTCCCAAGAGTATACCCAACAGCTTGCAAGCCAGATATACCAATAACTTGTGAGTTAGCAAGGGTTGAGACGTCTCGAAGCCCACCAGGGTTAGCCTCTATCCCAGGGATCGCCTACCCTTCGAGCCTTGCAAAACTAGTAGTTGATTTATGATATACTCAAGGTACAAAGTCAAGTATAAACCTTGGGGTTCTTCTTGTAGGTTGGATGGTCTAGGTAGTATACTATATCTGTCCCCACCCAAGTTCAAAATCCATCACTAAATATACATAACCCCTACATCAATTAATGAAAAAAATGTCAAATCTACATCAACTTGATTTTAGTACCATTTTAAGTTTTTTTAGGCTCCACCAACAACCTATCAATTCTTGAAGCTTGCTAATAAATAAAGATTATTTAACTAACATTAATGGTGTAAGCTAAACTCTCGACCATTTGCACCTGAAATCCAAGGACTTTTTTAGCCAAAATCCAGCGAAATATTTTCAAATGGTTGTTTTCAGTGATTGGCATTGTATAATCCAGGTGCCTCAAAAGTAATCGAGGGTCCTGAATCCATTTTTGCAATAAAAATGCAATTTGAACACTAAAAATCTCATTTTCAACAACAAATCATGTTACCGGATTCCGACCAAACTTATCATAAAAAATGCAAATGCTCTAGAGTTTAGCCAACTCCAACATTAATAGCAATATATGAAAACGACTAAGGAAATAGTTCGCAAATAACAATATCAGATTCTTGCTGAAAAGGCGGACAATGGTCGGCAAAGTAACGTTCAGAAATGTTGGATGTTTTTTGAGTTATTTTTTTAGATGATTAGATTATTAAAAAACGTAGCCAACTTTCATGAAATATCGGACTTCCCTATGGCATTCTATTTCATCAGAATTTCATAAATTCGATTTGAAATGTACATCTTGCACGTATGATTGTGACAAGTCACAGTGTCTCAAATTACGCTATGATTATGACAAGTCACAGGGTATCAAATTTGAAAAGTTAGTTTTCAATTTTGAAAAAGTTACTTTTAGTTGGAAAAATATATATTTATTAACTCGAAGGATTTAGAATTAATAAATTTTGTTTAGTTGGAAAAATATATATTTATTAACTCGAAGGATTTAGAATTAATAAATTTTGTTGTTTAGATTATGTTAGTTTTAGTTTAGAATATCAAGTAATAAGTATTTTGAGGTTTTTTTTTGAAAAATAGATTTAATTTAAACCAGCGTAGATCCAAATCCTAGGCTCTATCAAGCGCCGAGAGGGATCAAATCTCTTCTTAGGTATCCATTGACTTGATTCAAACCAAAAGACACATTTTTTTAGTTAAGTTCCACATATAATATTATTATTATTAATATTTAATATTATTTATGGCTCACATATAGTATTTATTATTATTTTTGATTTTGTTAGGAACGAACATTACAACATTTCTCTATACATAGTTTTAAAACCATATGCAAGGCCTTGCACATGGTCTTAAAACCATTTGCAAGGCCCTCCTAAACCATGTATAATAAAACTATGGGTTGTTTAGGAGGCCTTGCACATGGTTTTAAAACCATCTGGAAGGCCCTCCTAAACCATGTACAATAAAACCGTGGGGAAAGACATAAAAACACAAAACTAAATTTAATTTTAATTTGAACGTTAGCTAAAAAAAATATAATGTCTAAATGACCATAACATAATTACCAATTTACTGATTTTGGTAATTCATTCTAGAGAAATCAGAAATCATGAAAAAGAGACGATCGTAATTGATAAACTTATAAGACGATCGTAATGGAAACACTTGAGACGTACTCTATAAAATTTGAGAGATTTACAACACGAGGTATTATGACCTTTGAGCTATGGACTGAATTCATTTGATCTCATGAGAGAGAGCATCTTGCCATGAAAGAATGAAGGTCAGAGATTAGTTTTGAGGACACATCGATTTGGTAAAATATGTGAAAAGCATGGGTGCCCTCGCCTATTCATTCAAGAAAAAATTATTCAGAACTCCGATCTATTCATTCAATTTTGTTTACCGCATGCACAGCTTGATATTTATGGCATTGAGACGATTCAAGTAGCTAATCTTCTGAGTCTGCTCACCAATTGCATTTGTTTCAAAGGGTGCAAAGAAACTTGTTTGAAATTAGAAGGAAAT
>LPNX010493191.1:119022-145277 GCA_001517045.1 Pseudotsuga menziesii | reverse complement strand
ACAAGATCATGTTACATAAGTTACATTACGTTACAAGATCTCTCCCATAATATTCACTTTCACTATTATCTTTTGCCGACATTGTTTGCCGACATGTTACTAGATCTCTCCCATAATATTCATTTTCACTATTATTTTTTGCCGACATGTTAGTAACATTACATCAAGTGACAAGATCTCCCCCATAATATTCACTTTCACTATTATTTTTTGCCGACATGTTAGTAACGTTACATCACGTGACAAGATCTCCCCCATAATTTATTCCCTTTCACTATTATTTTTTGCTGACATGTTAGTAACGTTATATCTCGTGACAAGATCTCCCCCATAATTTATTCCCTTTCACTATTATTTTTTGCTGACATGTTAGTAACGTTATATCTCGTGACAAGATCTCCCCCATAATTTATTCCCTTTCACTATTATTTTTTGCTGACATGTTAGTAACGTTATATCTCGTGACAAGATCTCCCCCATAATATTCCCTTTCACTATTTTTTTTGCCGACATGTTAGTAACGTTACATCACGTGACATCACGTGACAAGATCTCCCCCATACTGGGCTGTAGAGCGCCTCTCGGCGCAAAAATAGATATTTATCAATTTAAATTGGTAGGGACATCAAGTGAAGTTTACAATATTTATAAAAACAAATAACTTTATCTCATAACTTATTTTGTTTGTAATTCACATCATTCAACTACTTAAACTAACACTTAATTCATTGATTTATTATAAATTATGAATTGATGTTTATATGACATGTATTGTCTGCAAAGACACAATAATGAAACTTAAAAATACTCCTCCAAGCCTCTTAGTCTAGTTAAACTCATATTATCAATTTGTAATTATTATATGACAGTGTTTCCAAAGAAGCAACTAAAGAAAATTGAAATTTAATTTATTTACAATCTAAAGAAATTGAAATTTAATTGAAATTTAATTTATTTACAATCTAAAGAAAATTATAAATTATAACTAAATATGAAAACTGGTTTGGATTGTCCTCACATATCAAACCAGAAAAGGTAAATACTAAAGTTCAAGTTCTCAAATCTTAAAGGCATTCACATTGCTCCACAATATTTATATATATATATATATATAATTTAATTGAAACCACATGTTTATGATACAAGAAAAGTGTAGATACAATTTGATCTTTAGGTGATAAGCATGGACCTAAAGGCTAAAGTGTCCACACATCCTTAGTTTGAGGTATCTACCTAGAATCCACACAAATAAGTTTATGAATTCTCACTTATGAACTTGTATATCTATAGTTATTAACTTACATATCTACAAGCATGCATGCACTGTGATGGGTAAATATCAATACGACATGTCACATAATAAAAGAATTGAAGTCGGTTAGAAATCTTCTCTCAATGTCGTTTGATGTACGATACTATGATTACATCCACAAAGCTAATAATTTGATTAATTGAAAGTAGAATAGTCTTGTTGTGATCTAGATTTATGTGAGAATGAAAAGAAAGAGCGTAAATATATTCACATACACATATATATGACAATAAACATAGTGATGTTGTAAAATCAGATTCTATTAAACCAGTCTAGATCCAAATCCTAGGCTCTATCAAACGCTGAGAGGGATCAAATCTCTCGAGGTGCAAACCTCTTCTTAGTTATTGCACTCAATGAGCTCTCAGCTTTGGTGTGTCCTATATATAGCCATTGATTTGATTCAAACCAAAAGACACATCTTTTTATTTAAGATTGACATATAATATTTTTATTATTAATATTTAATATTATTTATGGCCGACATATAATATTTATTATTAATTTTTATTTCATTAGGAACGAACATTACAACATCTTTGCTATACATGGTTTTAAAACCATATGTGCAAGGCTCTCCTATAACCATGGGTTGTTTAGGAGGCCTTGCACATGGTCTTAAAACCATTTGCAAGGCCCTCCTAAATCATGTACAATAAAACCATGGGTTGTTTAGGAGGCCTTGCACATGGTTTTAAAATTGCAAGGCCCTCCTAAACCATGTACAATAAAAACATGGGTTGTTTAGGAGGCCTTGCACATGGCTTTAAAACCATGTGCAAGGCAACATTTTTTTGAGGATAATTCAAAATTTTTATTTTTTATTATTTTGTTAGGTAGGAACATTACAACATCTCCCCCATATTGTGTTTTTTTTATCTGACCCACATTTTTTTTTGCGGATAATTAATTTTTTTATTTTCATTGTTTTGTTAGGTAGGAACATTACAACATCTCTCCCATATTAGGTTGTTTTTTGGTCGACATTTATTTTGGCAGATAATTAAAAATTTTATTTTTTATTTTTTGTTAGTAATAAAATAATAATGTTACATGACGTTACAAGATCTCCCCCATATTGGGTTGTAGAGCGCCTCTTGGCGTAATGAATGAAACAAAACAAATTGTAAAACAAAAGCAGCTATAATGGTGGTAGTTGTATCTCTAAGAAGAGATGTGGCAGTTACACTCACTCATGACAAGTTGAATACAAAAGGAGTCGAAGGGACTTTTATCATAAATCCTTGGAGAGGCAGATACCCTAAACCGAACTATAGGAGATAAATCATCATAAAGTTTGCAGCACCAAGGTGGTTAGTTGAACAATCAACTTCTCGGGGTCATAACTTTTGCATACGATCTTTGTTTGGCATGCTCGATATCCCATTAGAAAGGTTTATCTGAACTTTACAACTTTCAATTAGGTCCAAATGCATGCCTTAGGCAACCATTTGACCCACCAAATCACCAAAAAACGTCGTTTGGGGCCTCAAAATGACCCCAAAAGTTTGGGACCCAAAAAACCGTATAAATTACAAGAAAATTGCCAAAATGGAAAATTGTTTTGATCCAGTGGAATAGGTGGGTGGCCACCTATACCCATCTGGATTGGTCCTCCCACATTAGGAAGCAATGGTCTCCATTGCGTTGAGTGACCCCATCAAATGGGGAAACTTCTGCTAAACTTGACTCGTAGTGAGCCACTTGCCTTGGTGGAGGCACTAGCTTGCTTTGACAAACCGATATAGTTGGATATTCTATTGGAGGGTGCCCTTAACCTATGTGCCCATGATTTGATTAATGGTTGCTTGCTTCATGCAGTCAGGATTAATCTCTATATGTGTCATTTGTTCTTCCACCTCTGAGGTGTCCAATAATGGTGTAAAATATGGTCGAAGGAGCTCCACATTGAATACTAGGTGGAGGTTAAGGAATGGAGGAATGCTTAATTCGAAGGCATAGTCACCAATTGCCTTGGTGATGGTGTATGGCCCGTATTGAAGTGGACGAAGCTTGCATTCGGGTCTTATGAGCCTCTCTTTCTGCAAATGCAACCAAACCTTATTCCCCAACTGGAACTTGTGTGGAACACGATGCTGGTCATGCCATTGATTGTACTTAGTATTGGCATTTTCCAAAATGTCATGGACCTGTTGGCAGATGTGTTGGACTCCTTCAAAAAATAAAGTGGCCTTATCAGCCTCATCTTGAGCATGGGAAGATTCCTCCTATGTGGATGTAGGGGGTAGAGCTACATCAATTGGGGCAAGTGGTTGGAAACCCAGACACCTAAAAATGGTTGTGACCATTAGAGTTATGAAGATATTTGTTTTAGCTATGTTGAACATAAGAAATGATCTCATATCATGTGCGGGGATGTTTAGAGTTGTACATTCTCATAGTATGCACAATCATCTGGTCAACTACCGCTATTTTTCCATCTGTAATGGGGGGGAAGGTATTCGATTTGGTGAGCTTAGTATCCATAAATAACCATAGAATAGACCAAAAAGTGCTTAGGAACCTATTGTCCTAATCTGAAATGATAGTCTCTAGCAGCCCAAAATGAACACAAACATGCTCAAAGAAGAGCTTAGAAGTGGCTTCAGTGTAGATGCTTTTCTTGTAAGCTATTAGAATGGTCATCTTAGAGAAGCGATCCACAACCAGAAACACATAGTCATTACCATGATTAGTTGAAGGTAGTCCTGACATGTAATCCATGGAGATGGATTCCCATTCCCCATTCGAAGTGGGCAGGGGGGTGTACAATCCGTGCTTTTTGACAGACTGTTTCATGATGGTGTAGGATCTGATATATCGACTGACATCTTGTTAGAGCTTGGTCTAGTAAAAATAATTTTGCAAGAAAACCACTGTCTTCTCAGTGATAAAGTGCCCTGCCACCTGACTATAATGTTCTTCCCAAAACATCTTCGCATGCTCACTTGAAGGAACACATAGATGTACCAGGTGGCATAACAATCCTTTCTGAAGATGAAAGTCTTCCACCGACGTACCTACACATAAGGCTTGATAGATGGGAGTGAAATCAAGATCATTGTCATGTAGTTTAGGCCACCTAGAGGTCTCGTGGCCATAAAAGTTGAGCACTGTGGTTAATGTTTCTACTAGAGGTCGACTGAGGAAATCAATGAATCAATTGGTGTTGCCCTTCTTATATTTAATGTTCAGGTGGAACTATTGCAAGTAAACCACTTTTGGTGGAGGTCATTTTGTAACTTTCCTTGGGTTTGCATGAACTAGAAGGGCTTGTGGCCAGTGTGGATGATTATTTCTTTTCCAAGGATGTAATGCTTCAATTAGTGGAAAGCTTGGAAAATAGAGTACATTTCCTTGTCATAGGTGGGGTACTTGCAGACTATATCTGAAAGTGTCTCATTGTGATATGCCACTAGATGGCCATGCTAAGTGAGGATGGCACCAATGGTGTAGTTTGAATCATCTATAGCAATCTCAAAGGGTTGTTGTAGATCTGGTAATTTAAGGACAAGAAACAAACATAAGAGTTGCTTCATCTCCTCAAATGCATGTTGTTGTGTCTTGGACTAGATGAACTTGTCCTTAGATACACCTCTGGTCACCTTGCTCAGCGACCAGGAAATAATAGATAATCCCAACAAAAATATGTAATAAAAGTTTTCAAGGATTAGGAAGTTGCAAATATCTATAAGATTCGTCACAATCGGCCAATCAAGAATGGCTTGGATCTTGGCTAGATCTACATGAACACCATGGAAATCCATGATGTATCCCATATATCGAATCCTTTCCATTACAAATGAATACTTCTCTATATTTTCATATAACTTGTGTTATTGTAGGGTGCTAAGGACCTGGTGGACATGTTGCAAATGTCTTGCCCATGTTCTACTGTAGATGAGGATATCATCTATATATACAACCACAAAGGAATTAGTGCATGGCCGTAGAATGTCATCCATCATCCTCATGAAGGTTGATGGAGCATTAGTAAACCCAAAAGGAATGACCAACCACTCAAAAAGGTGTTCCCGATATTTGAAGGAAATATTCCAGACATTAGTTTTCTCAGTTGGCACTTGATGATAGTCAGACTTCAGGTAAATCTTTCTGAAATACATGCCCCCCTTGGGCTGGTCAAGGAGGTCGTCGATCCAGGGAATGGGATACCAATTAGGGAATACAATATTGTTTAGATATCGGTAGTCAATACAAAGTCACCATGTTCCATATTTCTTTTGTACCAACAAAATTGACCTCCCAGAAGGTGAGGAGTTTGGTAGAATGTGCCCCTTTTGGATTAAATCTTGAATCTGGCATTTGATTTATTCATTCTCCATAAGGGAATTCCTTTATACTGGATCATTAGGTAAAGGTGCACCAGGGATCAAATCAATGGAATGCTTGACTTGGCACTGTACTAGAACCCTAAGGGGTGTGGTGAATATGTCTTTGCATGCTTCCACGATCTTTTCCACATGTTTTTGTTGTGTAGAGGGGTTCTTTCTGGAGGTGGTGGATGTTGTTGTGATATTTTGTTCACCCTTAGAGCGAACCATGAAGAGTACGTGTTTCCCTGTCTGAGAGATTACCTTCCTACACTACTTCATTGTGATGAGAGACAGTGCAGTAGCAGGAAGTGTCTTTGGTATCCTGTAGAGTTTCTTTCCCAAAGTAGTAATGACACTACGAGGTCTAGAGTCATACACAACATGACATTTCCACATATATGGTTGTCCTAAAATAAAATCACAAAATTCAAGTGGGGAAACATCACACATTACCTCATCTTTGAAGGGCTTGATGTCGTAGGAGAGGCGACACTGTTGAGTGACGTAGATGTCTCATCCTTGGATCAACCAACCAATGTTACAGGGTTGGGGATGTGGAATCATTGGAAGCTTCAATCTTTTAATGACCTCGACCGAGATGAGGTTCTTCTGACTACCACTGTCAATAATGAAATGTTTCAGAGTCCCCTACACCCATATTTGTGAATGGAAGAGGTGCTCCCCTTCCTCTAGCTCCTTTGACTCTTCTGGATGGACCTTTGCGGTTGTAATGGTGGCATTAGCTTCTACGTCAATGATTTGATTTCCCATTTCTTTCTCTGCATCAGTGTCTGAGTTAGAGTTTGGATCTAGGGATTTTTTCTCGGCTAAAAATGATTATTTTGAGCGACATTCATTAGTGTTGTGCTAGGGGATTTTGTGGAACTCGCACCACTTGTTGATGTTGTTCTTTGATTTACCATTACCTTTCTTTGCCTATGGGTTGGACTGGTTGTTAGTACTTTGTCCATCCTTGCTCTATCCTTTGGGTTGTGAATTAGGGCATTGTTTCCTGACTTTTGTTGCTGATTTGCAGACCCAAAATCTCGCTTATTCTTTTTCTTAAACTTTTTCTCAATCTTGACAGCATATCGGGTAGCTACTCCTAGTGCAGATATGTCTAGGAAATACATATCTGGCTGAATGTACCTGTGTGCCATTGCAGTAATTTAGAAACAAGTGCTATTTGGAGTCTCTAATACCCATGTTTGAGCATAGGGTATGGAATATATTGGTATACTCTAGCACCATTTGGTCTATTTCCTGTTGCAATGTCATCCACCGGGTGTATTGGTCATCATAGTTTCTAGGATGTTAGAATTCCTCTTTGAAGACATCGAAAAAATATTCCCAAGTGGGTTTTGTATTGAATATTTCAGATTCATCCCTCGCATTCCTCTCGCAGTACCTATCCCACCAGTATTTCATATGGGGGAGGGACTTAAGGAGCACGCAGGTGATCTTTTCACTATTGGAAAAAATTTGAATAGAGAAGTAACCCTCTAATAGACTCAACCATTTTCCAAAAAATATGCATCTATCTTTCCTTCAAATAAGGGGATGTCAAATTTAACTTGTACTTGAAGGGAGTTGCCCCCCTGAAATGGCTGCTCATTAAAGGTGCATCCGCCACTGTCAGCAATCTTCGAAGGATCTGGGCGAATTTATCCATCATCCCATTCCTCTATCGTGCAAGGCCCATTCCTAGAGCAACAATTTAATAGAGTATCTTGCTCTGTCATCTCTCTTTTATTCTCCCACCATGTGAGGCTACTTGGGATGACAAGATGTATTTTCCCCAAGCTCAACTAGTTCAAGACCCAACTCTCGATATTTAGATCTTNATATATATATATATTCACATACACATATATATGGCAATAAACATAGTGATGCAGTAAACTCAGATTATATTAAATGAATGAAGTAGAACAAACTGTAAAACAAAAGAATCTAGAATACTGGTAGTTGTATCTCTAAGAATAGATGTAGAGGCTACACTCACTGGTGACAAGATGAATACAAAATGGGGTCGAAGGGAATTATATCATAAATCCTTGGAGAATAAGAAATCCTAAACCTAAACCTAGGAGATGAATCGTCATAAATTTTTCGACCCTAAGGTGGTTAGTTGAACACTCAACTTCTTGGGGTCATAACTTTTGCATACAATATTTGTTTGGGGAGCTCGATAGCCCTTTGGAAAGGTATATCCAAGATTTACAAATTTTATCTAGGGAAAAATGAATGCTGTTGGAAATCATTCCCCACCCCCCTGAAATTGCAAAAAACATCATTTGGGGCCTCAAAACGAGCCTGAAAGTTTGGGACCAAAACACCATAGAAAATTACAAGTAATTTGCCAAAATGGAAAATTGTTTTGAGTGAGTGGAATAGGTGAGTGGACACCTATACCCATATGGATCTTGTTTTCCTATTGTGGCAGCCCAATATTATGCTTGACATGTATATTTAAAATTAACTCTCCAATTTAAATCACAGAGTTGACCTTTCCATCTTGATCTCCATTCTTCTTTTGCAAGTTCCTTCAAGACGAAAAATAATACAGTCAAAACAAATTTTTTTTTTTTTAAGTGTGAGCCATACATTTATCACGTTAAAGAAATCCCTTCTTAGCACATTACATGAGTGATGATTTACACCACAATACCAATCATCATCACTGTCATGACAAGCATAAAAAAGAGGTAGCTAATGATTTACAAGAACAATTTATAATACAAAAGTAACACAAGATAGTTCCAAATTTTCATATTTTGAGATCCAAAAATGCATGAATTCAATATCAAACTAATCTAAACCAAATATATATATGAAATGTAATTTTAAGTTGTAAGTTTAAAACAAGTTCCATCATATGATTGCATTTCCAAAAAGAGATATTTGATCCTAATCCACATCCAATACCATTCACAACCACAAAAAGAGTAACACAAACCACTTCCAAAGCATGAAATTACATATAAACAAAGAAACCAATATGGTAGGCCTGCTAAGAAACTTGGAGTGCCAATTCAAATAAGACACCTACATCTAGCCATGACAATGACACTCGAGAGTGTTAATATTCCATATGCTAATCTAGGTATCATAATATTCAATTCAATTTCACAACAATAGCATATACATGATCACTGAAAGAAACACAATCACAAGATAGACACTGATTTATCTTGGGAAACCCTCTAGGGGTAGAAAACCAAACAAAACTTCCTCTATATAGATGTATCAAAATTACAAAGAAAAAACCCCAAACAGATGCTTCTTCTCCTTGCAGATATCTCTCTCTCTCTCCTATGCACAATACACAAGTGAGTGTGTGTGTCCAAATGAGGAGCATGACACTTCTATTTATACTTTATCTTCCACTTGAATTTTTCCCTAAATAGGTCGGCCCCAACAAACTTACTGGGCTGACTTACCTAGGAAGACACAAAACAATATAATATTACTTTCTGGAGGGTTCTATTAACCCGACTTACAACAGATTTTTTACCTCATGACTCTATGATGACCAAATACAATAACAACATCTCGATGGAGGAAAAAAACATCTCTGAATAAATTACAATAATAAAATACAATAGAATATTCTTCGAACTTACCATATTTCAACGCTCCCCCTTAACGAGAAGGGCATTCTACTAACAACAACAACATCAATTGTAGGAGCAAGGAGAGAGAGCATCTTCAACAACATCAGGGTGATACATATATATGTCATCATAAATTTTCTTCAACAATCATCAGCAACTAGAACCGTTACTAGAACATCATCAACATCTTTAGTACTGGAGCATCATCTTCTACAACATTGAGTTTTCATCTTTGATATTCATCTTTTGCAACACTCGATCACACGATCATCTACAACAACACTTGATCTTTAGATCAACAATAACATCATCTACAACAACATAACCTGCAACACACATGATTCAATTACGAGATGATCAATCCCTTTCACTTTAGGACATAAGTCCAAGGATAATGCAATCCTATTTACATCACAGAGACAAAAGTTTGCGAATCACTTTAGGACTAATGTCCAGGGATGATACAATCCCATCCACATCTCGAACACAAAATTATGCGGATCACTTTAGGAGTAATTTCCAGGGATGATACAATCCCATCCACATCACGGAGACAAAAGTCTACGGATCACTTAGGACTAATGTCCAGGGATGATACAATCCCAAACACATCATGGAGACAAAATTTTGTGGATCACTTTAGGACTATTTTCTAGGGATGATACAATCCCAGCCACATCATGGAGACAAAAGTCTATGGATCCCTTTAGGACTAATTGCAACATCATCATCAATGCTCCCCATTTCGAGGAAGGTCCTTTCGAGTTACACCAAGATTGTCACGGAAGTATTCAAACTTTACTCGAGACAGAGGCATAGTAACACACCAGTAACTTTCTCATCATTGCTCACATACTGGAGCTATATAGCATTAAAATGTTGAGCATAAAATAGGAAAAAGGTGTCAGTACCTCAATACCTCGCCCATCATGCACAAGACTTATCAACTCTTATCAACATTTTTAAAATGTTGAGCATAAAATAGGAAAAAGGTTTCAGTACCTCAATAGTAAATACCTCATCCATCATGCACAAGACTTGCACCACTCTTAACACCACTTTATATCATGTTGCATATGCAGTTATTTTCCTGTAAACCAAAGTAGAATTAAAAAATTGAGATGAAGTGGAAATATCTTTCAAAAATTACAACTTTTGACTTGCAAATGGTATGATATAATAAGCTTGCATATATCTTATGAATATGTCTCACTGTAATCATCTCCTTGTATAAATATTTCACTAAAATACAAATTGCAAATGAACATTCAACAAATTAACCAAGGATTCTTTGCAGAGTGTAAAGTAGTTGTTTAACAACCACAACTGGTTAATGGCACAATGGTAGGAATCTGCGCATTACAGAGATAAAAATAAGAACAAAGTTTCTCATAAAATTATTTTTTTTATAATTGCATTCATTACAAACAACTGATGTAGAGATGTGATAAGTAAACCCTCAAATGAAATTATCACCAACAAACCTCATGACTAAATTATTATTTTTAACAAATAAATCGTCAAATGACATATCCAACAAACCCAAGACTTAAAGAATTTTTGTGTTGTATTGTTTCATAAGTTATTTTTCCTTTTATGTATTTTTTCTGAAAGCCTTCCTTATCATGATATAATAGGACCTCCTTACAACATTCACAATTTGCACAAGTGAGACATCACATCTTTGGATAACAAACCCAGGACTAAAATTTTTCCTTGTATTCTTATTTGTTTTTCATTTTTTCTCATAATCTCTCTCTTATCATGATAAGGAAGACCCCTTACAACAATCACAAATTGCACAGGCAAGGTTGTCTATAAATACCAAAACATGTCTCTTGAAAATTATACCTTGGTGAAACATGATCCAAAACCGAGTTGAGTATCCCGAGTTTCGTTACATTAGCACATCGAATATCAAAATACTTTAAAGTTTAAATTGTTAAAGAAAAAATTGCATGTAACTCAAATGGTATTAAATTATATATTTCAGAAGAATATAGCATAGGGAATTTCCACATAGAAAGGGGTTTTGTTTCTTCAAAAATGAATACATAATCTAAAGATTCAATGGGAACAAAATATTCCATATCTAAAATTAAACTAATAGAAGCATCCATGTTAGTTAAGAACCTAAAAAGGTGTTCGAATTTGCAAGTTTCACAAGCTTCTAGACTTAGATGATTTCTTCTGCTGATAATTTTGAAAAGATACTCTACAGCTTACACTTGTGTTCCTTCTTTGACCGACATTTAGGAGGTAAATATGATGTATTATTTGTACCTATGGTTTTTCTGTATAATGAATGAATCTTTAAACAAAAAAGATAATAGTAGAACCACATATTTAAACTCCCCTTGTGACTGATTAAAAAATACATAATGTAATTATTATCCTCCTCCCACAAGAAATAAGCCATTATACTCTAAATTTGGTAGCACTAAATGATAGTTTGAGCGTGCAGTAAACCCGCCATCTCTTATAGGTATTGTTGGGCCATGACATGAGAATTTGTTGAGAAAACTATTTTCCTCTTGGAGACCATCTTTAACAAGCATCCTAGCACCTCTATGCATCTCAATTTGGCTTCAGATAGCCTTGGCACCCACAATACCTACCACACTTGACACAAGGAAGGTTCCCTTCTCTACTACACAGTCCCTTAGGAACTCCTTCCCTCTAGTGCTCTTCAGGGAGGGAATAGAAAGGTAAAAGATTCCAAACTTTCAGAGATTATTTCCTTCATTGGGTTTATCAAGCAATTCCAACCTACGAACTCTCTCTTACTGCAATCTGCTCATGGTTTTCTTCCCCAATTTGGCCATGCGACTGTAAATCACAAAATTACACTTTTGAGCTTCCAAATATGGGCTTTCCCATGAATTTTTGGGCTTCTAGAACTCTCAATTTATCCCCAGGGGTTTGTATCTATGGATTCCCCATTGAATTTCACTCACGTGAGTTTCTGAGCATTTTTGGAACTTCAAAGCATAGGTTCTTTCCAAGTTGTGATTTATGCAATTTTCACTACTGGGAATGCATCACAAACTAGAAATTTATCTCAGTTTATTCAACAATGGAATGGGGAGGATAGAAAATGAATTCACATGAGGAAGAATTACTTATGAGTCAAGTAAACCATGCCCATACCTAGCTGTACGAATTCTTGGGTTGCCCATGCTCCATTAATTTCATGATCTAATTTCTCATCTACCATCTTACAAGAGAAATAAATTTCAGCAAGGAAATTAAAGATGGGTTCTCAAGATGACATTTGGAAACACAGGGTCAATCCCACAACCCCTCACCTCTCCCTAGTGGATACACATGGCTCCCTCATTTTAGTTTCTTACATAGACAACTCTTGGTATTTTTATTGCAATATAAATATTTACATGATTTACAATTTTCCATGGCTAACGTAAGATAAAATACGTTCCTTTTTAAAAGTTGAGCATTCACTAGTAGGGCCTTGGACTTTACCTCCACGCTAGGAAATCATACAGCACATAACCACAACATTTACATATTAATCCAATACATTCTAAGGGTCAAAATGGGGGTATTGCAGGAGGAAACCGCTTATATCTTTATGGATAGAATATTCGTTTAGGGACTAATATTCAAGTATTCTCCACTATCCATGTCCCAGGGACTAAGGCAAAAATACCTATATACACTAAAAACAAATCCTGGAATTAGCGTCCCATTTAGTGTCCTTTTTTAGTGTAAATTGTTTTTACATTGAGTGGTCAAACTAGACACTAAATGAGATGCGTCATGGACAAAACTTAAAGCGTCTCAAAAGCGTCTTTTTTTGCTTCCTAGATAGCATCCTTTATGACAGTCAAAATAGCATCTATTTTTTTGCTTCCAGAATAGCGTCCAACTTTGCTTCCTAAACAACGTCGAGGTTTGCTTCCTAAATAACATCCTATTTTGCATCCTAGAGAGTGTTAGTTTTTACTTCTTAAATAGCATCCCCGTTAGCTCCATATTTGCATCCTTAATATCACCCTATTAGCATCCAAATTAGCATCCAATATTGCATCCATTTTTGCTACCACTTTTGCATCCCATTTTGCACCACGTTTTACTTCCAAATATGTGCCAATTTTCGCTTCCAAATTCGCACCAATTTTTGCTTCTTTTTTTGCATCGTGTTTCACTACCAAAATTATGCCAAATATTGCTTCTATTGTTGCACCATATTTTGATTCCTATGTAGTACCATGTTGTGCATCCAAAGTAACGTCTTATTTTTCTACCATATCAACACCTTGTTTGGCTTCATCATTAGCGCCACATGTTGCATCATTTTTAATGGCTATTTTCACGTCTTTTTTTGCTACCATATCAACGCCATGTTTGGATTCATCATTAGCGCAATCTATTGCATCCTTTTTAATTCCTAGTTTCGCATCTCTCATTTTTTTGTCACTAATTTAGTCGTTTTTAGTAGTTTTATATACGAATTTTGGTTATTTTGTTTAGTCATTTATCTCTCATTGTTTGGTCACTTGTCTCTTATTTTTTGCTTACTAATATAGTTTTTTTTAATCGGTATTATAATATCATTAGGGCATGGAGGAATTGAACCACCGACCTCCTGCTTGTAATGCAGACACTCTTCCATTGAGCTAGCACCCTTTAAGAATTTGGTAACCTAACTTACAGAGTCCTCTATAATGGTAAAAAGGATCAATACACAAATTTGAGTATCTAATGGTCGGAAAAGGATGATAGATTTTATAAGTTCACAATATATGGTCAAGCAGGTTATGAAATCCATAAACCTTTTCTAGGAATTTTGAACAAAACTCAAGAAATTGGCTTAATGGGATTGCAAAAATCACTATTCCCTAGCAACCGTAAGTGTACCACTATATGAGACCTAACAACAACAATTTGCAGAAAATGATAACACATTTGTCATCTTCTTTGGTGCATTTCCTGGGTTACATATACATATCATAAATGTATCAGGATCCTCACATGATAGGGATACATTTGGGTTTTCTCAAAATCCTCAAACTCAGTAGAGGAATGTAGTAGTCTTGAGGCAGATGCTTGGGAAAGTTTGCTTGAAGGAAAAGTCTAATGTGAAGCATTCATCATTTCTTTCTTCAAATTATTTTGATACATCACAATCAAGTTTGAATAGTGTAGCTGGTCCATTTTCTCAAAATATGCTAATCAATGCGATAGTTAGTCTACTTTTTCAAATGGGTTAGAATCAATGACAGGTTTTGAAGAAAGGGTACCCCTTATGTTTGATAAAATAAATGGGCAAAGAAAGAATTCACTTGAAGAGATGATATTGGGTCCCATTGGCGATGGCTTTAGGTCAGAAAACATAAATCCAATGCACCAAAAGAAGGTTTTGGGTCCCATTGGGGGTGGCTCTACAAGAAATATTGTTAAGTCTGAAAACACAAATTCAGTGCACCAAAAGAAGGCTTTGGGTCCCATTTGCAGTGGCTCTGCTAGAAACACTAGCAACTTTGAAAACAAAAATCCAGTGCATCAAATGAAGGTTTTGGGTCCCATTGACAGTAGCTCTACTAGAAACACAACAAAGTATGAAAACACAAATCCAAGGGACCAAAGAATATTTCTAGGAAAGAGCTCTCATAACCAAATTAAGCCCACAACAAAGCAGTTTTTGTCATTTTATTCCATGGGCTTTGGGCATGAGTCCATGGGTTTTGGGTTTGACACTCTTCCACTACCCATGAAGAATACCATGGCCATAACAAGAAGATAAAAACTCAATGACCCTACCAATGCATGAGAAGAATGTAGCTGCTAATCAATGTGATCCTTTGTTTGGTCTTGAATTCCTTTCTCAACTACCAACTTGTAAGGAAGAAATATTATCCTTTTCCCATGTCATGTGAACATGGATCAAATACTAAATAAGGAAAAGCCTCTAACAGTCCGGCATTTTCTAATCAGCAAAGTTTGTCCCCAACACAACAAAAATGGTTCGGCAAGGTACAAGGCCTTAATTTTAGTTTCTAGAATGCTATACATAATACAATCACAGAAATTCACTAATACATGTTTCTTCCCTTTCTTCAAAACCTAAGGAAATCCTAATATTTTTTGTCACCCAAATACAACCACCTTGGATGGTTGAGATACAAGGTGAATATGCAAAGGACGGATCAACACTTTTGTTCAGAAATCTTCTAATGCACTTGTAACAAAAGGAATAGAGTATGCATGATGCTCCAAGCTAGTTTATGTAGTCAAAACTAAGAAAATAGGGTTTAAATGAATGAAAATCCAAATCAAATGGATTTTGAACTTTGATTGTGTGATCCAAGGACAACCTTTGTGAGGAAAAAAAGTGTGACTATCCAAGACCTTTCACAACAACATTCAAATTTTCGATCATTGTTGGCACATCACCTTTTGAGAGCTCAACTGGCTTAGGATTGAATAGGTTCAAGATGACTTCCCAATATGTACGGGTTGGTTTACAAGTGATACATTGGAGCAATGTTTTGATGGAAATCAAACCACTATGGTAAATCCATGTGACTTGGGCTAGAAGTGATGACAAATTTCTTCATTAATAGCCTAATTAAAGGTTTTAAGACAAAACAATGGCTCAATCGAGAGGAATATTTAGAGTAATCCAAGTACAATGATGTTGTTGCAACCATGGATACAATCATGCACATGTTGACAATACTATTCCATGAGTGAGGTGAAGACCTGGGTTACAATTTAACCAAAATTTCCAATGCTAAAAGGTTGTGTACAACACAACATGCAATCCTATTTACCCCCATGATAAGTTTAAGAAACAAGGTGGTTATTGAACTAGAAGAATATTTTGACAAAAGATGCATTAAGGAAACTAATGCCATCTTTCAGAAGTACCAACCATCTTCAGCTATATGTGAACCTAAAATTTCATCTTCAGAATCACTCAGCTCTTCTTGCTCCATCACTATTGAAAAAAGATATCCTTATAATCTTTTTCTTCCAAGAACATGAAATTTTCACTATAACCAAGAAATTTCGTGGGATCTAAAAAATACATATTGGAGAATTTTGAAATTCAACAAGACAATGACATTAAATAACTACAAAAAACAAAAACAAAAATTGCTCAACCATTCTCTAAAGCAAAAGGCACTAGAATAGAACATCAATGGAATGTCACATCAGGAAGAATATACGAATTATATGATATTTCAAGGAGAAAGACAACTTCCATTTATTTAAGGCAAACTATAATTGAAACAAAACATCCAAATTATACTGGCATAAATATATGAGTCCAAAATTCAAGATCAAGAAACTCTATCACTGACACAGCCATGCTGAAAAATTTAACACTGAGCAAAGAATGTTAAGTAAACTTCATCAAACATAGAAACAACCGAAAAGGAAGATACATTTTATGGAAACATACTTACAAGTTCTTTGTAAGAGTATATTGATGGTGTCACTCCTCCTTCAGTTGGAGGCTTTTCCAACTGAATAAGTAGGCAAACCGATGAAGATGGGGAGTCCAAAGAAAAGATAGCATGACATTGGAACCATACCCTGGAATATTATCATAAACATCTTGTCTTCAGTCAATCTTCAAAAATAAAATCAAGCTCAAAAATTATTGGTTTGACATCAATATATTATTTCAAAAATGGCAATGCAATAGATAAGCAGGGTGGCAAGAACATTCAGTCATAATGAACTAGGAACAGGAAATAAAATGAGGTAACTAACTAAATAAAAATCAACCAAATCAATTGCTCTCAGAATAGGAAAAATTGAACAGTACTTACATCTTACATTTCATTGGGCAAGAACTGCAAATAGAAGTCCCGTGTCAGTTATTCTCTCATTTATTTATGATATAAACACATTGTACCATAAAAAGGCTCTGGAAAGAGGTAGACAACTTCAATCAATTTCCTAAAACAAAAGTTCTTACTATTTGAGAAAGTAAATCTCTCATAGGAACACCTCATATTAGAAGTTTGTCCTTTTGTTGAAGTGAACACATGTGCCTATTTCCACTACATCAAGTAAACACAAAACCTACCACATATAGTTGGTGGAACTTTTGGTGTTCTCAGTCCAAAGATGTAGGACCTCTCATTCTCCCAATAAAAAATAGGTACATAAGCAAGAAAAAATTAGAAGGATAGCTAATTAGCATTTTGATATGTGTATAGATTGGTGGAAACCAGCTCCACAAACGAAGAAAAGATTCTGTTTTTGTAGATGTGTTACATGCATTCATCCAAGATCTATGGAATCCAACAGTCCATACCAATAGATACAAATAAATCAAATGAGATGTGGGTTTACATCAAAGTGCATATCTCTTGATGGTTTATTTCTTGAGTTTTAATGTAATAAGGGCCTATTAGTTAAGCCCAAATATTTGTGTGTAAATCATGGAAGACTTGCATATGTTGAATGGGAGATTACTTGCTTGAGGAAATGATACCCCCTTTTAATTTTTCACTAGGAGAAAATATCACCTATTATTGTTGGTGGTGAAGGGTACTGCCCTAATTTTATCTTCCTCGAGGAGCTGGGAAATAGCTTTGAGGATCCCAAAATTGAGTTGATGGAAAATTCCTTCTACAAGATCGAGTTAGAGAAGTTTTGGGAGGATATTTACAGTACTGGATGGGAATATATAGTTGTGCACCAGACTCAGATTGCAAGAAAAATTAATATTTTGAATGAAAACAATTCAAGAAACAAGAGATGATGATGGAATTTTTGGATCAAAGGACTATTGCAGGAAAAGGAAAATTTCAAGGGGTAAGACTAATATGTCCCATTATTACAAAAATGTGGTCAGACCAAGGTAGGAAAGCTTATATTATAAGTACAGATAGATACATGATGTCCCATTTTTTTCTTCTGTAATTAGAAAAACCACGTTCCTTCCTTAAAAAAAAATTGATTTTAATGGATCGAGCACCATTTTATTTTTCATTTTAGTATATACACATGTCTGTGCGTCTATGCACAGAGACAGAAGCAAATATATATTCAAACAAACTAGGTCAAGTCTATTTACATAAATTAAAACATATATAGATTCAAACCAAATCAAAGAGATATGTATTGTTGACTCAAGTATGGGGTATTTGTACAGTGTATATATAGATATAAATACAAACAAGAAAGATTGGAAAGAGCAGGCAAACTTTAAACATGCTATATGCAAATCGTTATTTTTTAACTCAATCAAATATGGTTAATAATCTTTGAGTGCAACCATAGTATGCTACAGGGAAATCATAGACACGGATAATTTGGTTGCTAAGTTTTGGGCGTTAGCTCTTAGGGCTTCTATTTTTCTCTTACCTTACCAAAAACCTCCATAGAAGAAAAGCTAGTTTGAGCCTAGTGGTATAGCTTCGTACCTAGAATGGAGAGCGCCATTCTTGTCACCCGTGGCCACAATATTCACTTAGTACCTAGATAGAGAAGGAAAATACTTATTTAGCTATAGAACCCAAGAGCTGTGAAACAAAATTAAAAAAACAGAAAAAAAAAATATAATAAGTTATATTTACCTAGAAATTGCATGGAGACACTTCCACTGAATTACATCCCAAGCTCACAATTATAAAAATGGAGATAGGGCCATCATGTAGATAAGGCCTTGCTGAGAACCCCTATGAATAAATATGGAGTCAAGAGTAATAAGAATAAGAAGAAACATGGATAAAATATTGTTGTCTTACCATGGTTGCGTGGGATAGGTTGATCACTTCTTCATGATATTTGAAATTTAAAACATCTTTGCAAATAAGACCACCGAGAACAGGGTTGAGGAAAACCAGAGAACGAAAAAATGAGTTCCTTGTAAACTCACTGGAGTCACCTGCTACCTCATGTAAAGTATGTTGAGGAGTGCCAAAGGTAAATTTCCCAATGCTACAAAGATTTCAGACAGGGTTCCAAAATCCATGCTTTCAAAGTGCCAAAATTTTAGGCTCATAAATTGACATCGTCATGAAAAAACCGCAAAATTAATATACTGCCATTGCTCACGTGATTAAGGATGAAGATCAATTGCCAGGTGGAAGGATCGATGGTGTTGGAACTCATTGCCAACCACTACTGTAAAATGCACATAAGCAACATTTATAACCATGCAATCCTCCCCTTCATATCTATGGTCCTCGTGAGAGAAAACCTGGATAGAAGGATTAAGATCAATCAATCCATAAGGCTTAACTTATTTAAAATTCATTTAAAATCATATGGGTTTAGCGTAAAGTACATGATAATAAAATTTAACTATGTGAACCATAACCTATGAGATGGATCTTAATTCAATTTCGTATTGTGAATACTAGCATTTAGTTTATGGGTTGAACCCTTATGGAGTAATGACAAGGAACCATATAGAGATTATATAGAGATTCTTTGCATTGCTGGTTACCGAAGCATATAGAATCTTTTTAACTATTTTAAAGAAATAAGAAATGATAAGGTGGGAATAAGGTTAGGAAAGAGAGATACTAATATTTAAATAGCTACATTAAAGGTTGCATTAAAGGTTTCAAAGACAAGGAGGTTTCTTAAATATCTACATTAAAGGTTTCAGAGGCAAGGAGGTTTCTTAAATAGCTACATTAAAGGTTTCAAAGACAAAGAGGTTTCTTAATTAAGTTGAGAGTAATAGTGAACATAATTAAGAGATTATAAGATAAACTCATTGATAATGATGAAAAAAAGGGAAATTTTAGGTGTCTTACAAATACTTTAAATAGACATAATAAAAACCATAATATTGTTCAAACAAAATTTATAATTGGTAATTATTAAAAAATGACTCATAATATCAATATAACAGAATACTATATATATTTTGAAATTTGTTTTTTTCATGAAAAATGAGAGAAAGAAAACTAATAATTCATTTGAAGTTGCTTGTATTGTTCATCCTTTATTTTTCCATAAATATTGTCATAAAATGCATTGCAAAATCATGAAAGAAAATTATAGTAGTAATCACAATAAAATAAAGATCAAAATAGATGAAAAACTTTATATATGCACTGTTATTCCAATCCAATTGCTTTCTACTCAAAATTCTATCTAGTATTTTCTCACAATCTTCTTCCTAGAAATAAGATTTATTTGTTTGTTAGGGAAGCAACATCAGTAATTCATTCTTTTTTTTAAGGGGCATGGTATTAGTTTAGTCCTTTTGTGTTCACCTTCTATAAATCATACTACAAAGCAAAGCAATAGGGTTGAGACCTAAGCAACATTCACACATGTTTTATTTTTGCAAATAAAAATGGTTGTAATTTTATTTGTCGTTGGGGCTAGGCCATGGTTTCTTCAAGGAACAAAACTTATTGGAAGTAATATTGTGTGAAAAAGAATAGTGAAGGCTTCAACTCTTTCTTTTTTGTCAGAATAAATAGAGGCAAAGAACGCAAGGCGAAAACTTGTTAACATAGTCCAATATTTGAAGAGAATTAAGTTAACCTGGCCCTTTTATCCTTCTTCCCATGTATGAAATAGAGGAAATGAAACAAAAATGGACCAAATATGTAAAAATATATAGTTTTGGGCGTGCAACAAGAATTTTGTTTATGAATTCTTTTGGTAAAGCACAATTGTTAGTACAAAAGATCAAAATAAAAATCTTCAAGGTATGTTACATTGTGTGTACAAGAAGTTGCCTCTCATCATGTATGGTAGGAGAGGAGATATGTGCAACCAACAAAATATCGTTAAAATTGGTCTAAGTGAATAGTAAAAATGATTTCGGAGCCATGTGACACAACCCTTTCTTGCAAAAATGGAAATGATTTATTGGTCATGGCTTGCCATTTCTAACATGCATGATTAAGTATTGGTTTTTGCTCGCCCCATGTGTGTGTGTGTGTGCACGTGCACTCTAGGTTCTTGCAATTGTAGTTATGGCAGGGAGATAGTCTAATGGTGGACATTCTTCACTAAGGGTGTTCAATGCTAGCAATTGTAGGCACCACCATTTCCTTCTATTGTTGTTGTGAAAAAGAAATTGAGCAATGTTTGCGCACATGGTCAATGTGAATAGTTCAATGTCTAACCTTGTTGTAGGAGAAGAAAAAGAACTCAAAATTGTCAGGGTTCTTTCCCTTTGTTAGATTCTTTCTAGGCTAAATGTTTTGTTCTTCACCGGCATTTTAGGAAACCTTGAACAATAAAATGCCAATGAACTGGAAAGGATTAGAGGAAAGAATGGAAGAAATACTAAATTGAACAATAAAATGGAAATGATCTGGCATTGATAGAATACAATTTAATCGAGTAGAGGGAAACAACCAAAAATTCGACGCTAAAACGAATAATAAACCGCCAGTAAACTAGTATTGAGTGAATATAGTTGAATTTGATGCCTAGTCTTGGGAAGAAAATGGAAAATCCCTTATGAAGATAAAGGGTACGGGCACTAAACTTAGCTCCAGTGAAAGGACAACAAATAGATTTGCATGTAAGGTGCATAATACCACATAGCAATGCATTCCTTTGACATTTCGACCACACAAGAGACCATGTGTCAATCCATGCCCTCAAAACATCATACACGTTTGCATGGGAGGGGACAAAATTATTTCAAGTGCTCCACTTATACCACATAGTAGATGATGTGGAAATATAAACATGGAAGTGTTGATCGAGGATAGAGCATGAAAGTATTTATTTCTCATTTCAATGAAAAGAGCAATGAAGCGGTCTATAGCAGAATGCATGTTGCATTGAAATGAACATTTTTTCTAGCCTAAAAGAGTAGCTAGTGTGAAAAAACACATAATTCATTTGAGGAAAAGCATAGATAATTCTTATCAGGACAACAAGAAAAATCCACCAGCCGTGTCGATTTAGAAGACCAACTACTACAAGGAAGTGTAAAAATAGGAGTGCATATCCAGATAATATTTGGAGAACAATGGTAAGACTCCCCAACATAACAATGTGTAAACTGTGCCAATATGAAGACACAACAACAAAGCTTACAGACATATGTAAAGTGGAGGAAGTAAAAATGTGGCATTGATAGAAGGCTCTAATTTTAGATCCGTAGAAGCTCAAATGACTTCTTCTATGGGAAAATGAACTAGTTATAAGCATACTTGCAAAATGGAGAGGGAGAAAAAAATCCAGAGAAGCAAACTTTGCGGAAGATTTTGAATGTACCAACTTGACTTCTTATCCATGTGAATTGCAGTGAAATTCTATTACATTCTATTCTAATATTGAAGCTCTTTAGGATGATTAAACTATGGAAGAAAACCTTTGTTTTTGTTTTTTAGTGACTTTTTTTTACATGTTAAGGTTGGATTTCCTGATAATGAAAAATATTGTAAATAGATACATTGGTCTTGAAAGGAGTTGAACTAGTAGTACCCATTTTTGCAAAGAAATTCAATAGCCAGTTTCAAAAGTAATTCTAGTATAATTCCTAATATGTTATTAAATCTTTTTGAATATTCCTAGACAATTCCTTAACAATTATCAAAACTTCTCAACGTATTCGCAAAGACTCTTGAAATATTCCAAATATATTGTTATTTATTAAATTAATCTAGAAATAATAATAAAATTATAGCCTTTGAAATTTCAATTCAAAGGATATGTTACAATCCTCCCACGAAGGATCAGTATATGCGTGGTTTGGCGTTATATGGGATGTTTTGTGGATGTTAATTGGGAGAGCCAGGCACTTTTCAAGATCTATCTATCTGGAAAAGTTAAATGTAATGTTACAGAATATAGAGCAATTATCTTGTAATCATCTAAAGATGTTAAATGCCAAGTTACAACATATAGAACAAGACATTTCTCATGCAAAAGCATGCTGAGAAGACAGAAGTTGCCTTGTTTCATGAGGTGCTGCATTAGGTATTTGTGGAATGGGTGTAGCAACTGGTGTATCTTTTTCCTATTTGTATTTTAGGTATAGGAAGAAGGTATGAATAAGTAAAAAAATAAAATTCATATAATTAGTTTTCTGTGCAGCTACCCTTCTCTTGTAGAACACTTACCTCCAGACATACGTGATTACTTGTTTATAATATTAAGGCAGCAGCCTTATATGCCATCATTGTAAAGGAATTCATGATCATTTTGAGTGGCTTCTATGGATGGTCTCATATTCCCGGAGAACTAGTGCAGAGAGAGGTATTTTGAAGGTGTTTCTCATCATTGCCAAGATTACTTCTAGTTATGTAGGATGCACTAATTTGCAAGTGAATTTGAAGTAAAATGATTGCAAGATGTCAATTGACTAATACATTTTCAGATCTTTTTAAAATGATCCAAAATTTTGAAGTCAGAGATGAGCCATCAATTGATATTTGATGGTTTCTCAATTTAGTTGTATACCTCATCTAACACTTGCAATTTTTTTTCTTCTGTTAACAGATGCTTTTGACATTTCTACTTTGTTGTATTTCAACAATGGAATATCAATCTACTCGTCAGGTTAAATTCCAGGTGCAAGTCCTGAGTGATTATGGCATAAGAGTATGCACTTAGCCAAATGAAAATTAGTTGTAATTACTGATTTATACTTTTAAGGGCCATTGTATTGATAAAAACAGGTCGCTTGTGGGCCTGATGAATTTGGGCCAATTGTAATCCTCTTGGAGCTAGACAAAAGCAATTTACACCTTAAAAAACACAAACTTGCATCCATCGCTTGGTTTTAAACACCAAAAATCACAAACTTGCATCCATCGCTTGGGTTTAAACACTAATATCTCCTTTTCCAAGAAACAGTAAGCATGGAGTATGCATCTGGCCACCTTTACTAGGAAGTGCTAAAAATGAAGTCTCTTATCTCGATACCTACCTTTAATGTGTCTAGCCAATACCTAAAAAGGTCACCTCAAGGACTCTCCATAATATAAGGAAATTTCATACATTTGCCAAGGAGCTTAAATGGGGTTTTATAGAGGGGGAAATGAGTAATAGTGCCTCGGTTACTCAGATGGGTTTGGAGACTCAACTTTGATATTCGACCGGGTCTCTCGAAGAAATGCATAAAAAGGGGGGAGAGCACCTGGCCCACTATACCTAGCTTCTCAAATATTTTAATGGTAAATTGGTTCTACCTCTAGGCCCACACATCATCCTTGCCACTTCGAGCTTTTATCCCACAACCAAGAATGCAAAACTAGAAGTACACCCAACGGATTTTTGACCTTCCTTAGGAAGCTCCAGTATTTTTCATTTAGAAATAAAAATATTATTAAGGAAGGGGACTTCTCACTATAGGGGGCATGGAATAATATCTAATATAGGGTTTGATTTCTCATGCAGGGTTTCAGAGAATCCACATGCAACAACTAGGTTTTGCAATTCTAGGATTAAGAAGAAAATATTGACACATATTGGGTAATCGAATAGCCATTGCAATCGACGCAATGGAAATGAAACCCTATCAAAATCTATAAACATTCACACAAAACAAGGCACAAGAAGTATATAATTTGATGTGGCAAATGCAAATAGCAGCAACAACATACATTGCATACATCAAATAAGGGAAAACAAATGGGGATGAAAAATAGACTGGCGTACCTTAGCGAGCCATGCAGGAAATCCCTTGACCTTGGAAAGCACAAGATCTCTGAGCCTCCATTGTCTACAGGTAGTTGTTTTGCCTCCTCCTCTTTTAGTCGATGACATGTCGTAAAGCCCTGATGGCAAAGTCAAATGTAACCCTTATTATTATTCCCGTCTGGCATACCCTAAACAAGAAGTATACCCCAGTCCTCCTCTTCCACAATTTCCATAACACCATTAATTTTCCCCTGCCCCTGATGCCACAATAGCGTCAATTCCTCATAACAATTGGGTACCTATTAAATTATTGATTAATATTTTACAGAGGCAATATTTTCGTGGCTCGTTGGCAAATGGAGGAATGGGCTCACGATGGAATCTGCTAGCCTTTGTATCACAATCGAACTTAAACCCTTTGATCCCTCCAAATCGCATGTCTCCTTATGCTTTCTCTTCGGAGGTCCTGATACTGTGATATTGTGGATGGGAGAAATGCTATAGAGGACTCGAAATCGCCCTAGCTATCTCCCTTTGCTTGCTTGTCGGAGGTACGGATGAAATATTATAATATGTTTTGATTTTGTGTTTTTTTTGGTGTTATATATATATATTTGTTCTATTTTGTTTTGTTTTGGATAAATGAAATATTATAATATGTTTTGATTTTGTGTTTATATATATATATATATATATATATATATATTTGTTTTATTTTGTTTTGAATTGGATGAACGAAATATTATAATATGTTTTGATTTTGTGTTTTTATTTATATATATATTTGTTTTGTTTTGTTTTGAATTGTTTTATTTTTGTGTTTTTATTTTGTTTTATTTATTATTTTTTATATATTTAATTTTAATATTTTTATTGAAATATGAATAAAATATGAAATGTGAATAACATAACATGTGGTATATTAAAGTAGGGAAAGTATGTAACCTTGGGATATGAAAGATTAAGTAGGGATTGGGTAGGATTGGATAGGTAAAGCATATGGCTGACTAAATTAAGAAAGAAATAACTAGGCCAAGAGAGTAATGGAGATAAAAGGGGGAAAATAGGGTTTGGATCGAAGGGAGAGAGGAGGAGAGAAGAGATGTTGACATGGAGGGTGTAGGAGATGGAAGAGGAACCGGAACAATGGATGGAGTCAGAGGTGAGAGAATAGGGATAGAAATAGTGGGATAAAATGAGGAAGAAGAGAAGGTGCACAACTAGGTTTACCACCATGTAACCATGTAAAAATTTGACCCATACATGCATAGTTTCTTTTGTGGAATAGTGTGCACCATATAAGATAAACTTGACATGGTTTTGTAAGAAAAAGATAATGTTTTAAAGGTGTAAATTTAAGAATATAGATCTATAGACAAATACACAACTCACAAAGAAGATCTCACAATTTACTCAGCAATTAAAGAA
>LPNX010493191.1:49513-118769 GCA_001517045.1 Pseudotsuga menziesii | reverse complement strand
AGGAGACTCCTAAACTTATGCAATCAAGTGCAATAAGTTGCAGTGAGCCTCAATTAATGTTCCCCACACTTTGGTAACTGAAACATGTGCCCCAATTAGGTCAAGTTTGCCCAATGGTGCTAATGACTATAAATAGACTGGATGGACTCCCGATTTAGACATGACTCCCGATTTAGACATATGACCAAATTTGGACAAGGGAGGATTAATAATCCTAAAACCCCCCCTGAATGCTAACTTGGACAAACTATGGGCCCTGGTAACTAAGACCATAGGTCACCCATTACATCAAGTAAAATAAAGTAACTGCTCAATACAAGAAGCTAGGGCAAAAACCACATGGGAAAAAAGCCCTCCTTCTATCTAAGCAGGTAGAATCAGGTCTCAAGTTTGAAAAACTTGAAAATATGTTGCTGCAATCTTCATCTCTATGAGGTAGTGAAGCAGCATGCATGGTGGGCTGTGCATAGGTATTTTGGGGCCTGGCATGTAGACTTCTCCTTTTTCTCCAAAACTGATGATGGAAGGAAGGAGGAATGTAACTTTTGTCTCTTGCTGAATGAAGAGGTGTATGATAATATCCATTCTTTTGAATGCAGTAAGACTGAGCCCTTGCCATATTGCATCTTACAGGAAGTCTATTACATCTCTCTGAAGGAGGCAAAATAGTATGGCATAGCGCAAGAGTCTTTCCTTTCTGAGTGTCAGTTGAGTTTCCAGTCATCTTCCTAGCTTCCAGTTTGGAAGTAGGGACTGAATCTAGATATGAGTCACCCTGAATCTTAATGTCATAAACTGATATAGATGGATCTGCAATACTAGTAGAAGCTGTAAAAGAAGTAGATGCAATGGTTTTACCTTCCCTTATAGGTGGCTGCTAAGAGTGCACTGGTTTTGAAGGAGGCATGAAATGTGAGAAATCATATTCTCTTGAAGCATGATTCGCAATACCCTTTGCTATGATGCTCCCAGTAGAGATATCTGTGATCTCCACTGAGTCAGGACCAAAGATCACTCGCTTTGGAGATCCGGTATGGGTCATCTGATAGACAGATAACAGGTTTGAAGCTAGGGAGGGAACAAACAACACATCTTTGAACCTTCCATGTTCAAGTTGGATAGAGCCCTTCCCTTTGGTTTGGATTTTACTGTTATTTCCCATCTGAATACTAGGACCATCAAAGGACTAAAAAGAAGAGAATGATTCTATGGATGCAGCCATATGGTTGGAAGCTCCAGAATCAATGAGGAAGGCAGGTGTTGATGTGCAACAAGCTTTAAGTGCATGTCCTTTCCTTGGGTATTCTTCTTCTTCTTCTTCAAAATATTCCTTCCTTGCGCTAGCAGGTACATAAATGTTGTGCCTTTTCAAAAGAAGAGCCATTTCATCAAGTTGTCTTCTCATACAGGAGCTTTCTGAATCAAAGCCCCTTCCACAGTAAGGGCAGAGGACCTTGCCTTTGCCATTCTTCTTGCTTCTCTTCAAACCTGAAGGTTCTTTTGACTGTTCAGAATCATCTCTTTGCTTCCCTCTGTCATTCACTACCTTATCTCCTCTTGCAACAAGAGCTAGATCTTTGGGAGATTGAATGATCCCCATTTGGATCAATTTATCATTCTCAGAAATAAGAGATTGAATGAAAGCATTAAGAGTGGGCATCTTCCAATTTGGAGTAGTGATCCTTATTGTTTGTAAGGTGGATACAAATACTGAGTAGTCTGAATTGAGCTTTGTGAGAATAGCAAGGATGACCTGATCTTCATCCTTCTTCACTTTGCATTGCTTCAACTAATATATCAGGTTCTTGAACTTTGAGAATAATTCATTTAGAAATTCGAAATCTGATGGATTGAGAGTAATCAGATCATTTTCTAGCTGATGGATCCTCATCTCATCATGCTTATCAAACAAGGAATCAATCTTGTACCAAAAATCCTTGGGAGTGTCCGAGTCTTGGATGTGAAATTGAAGATCCCTAGAGACTGAGAATTGTATGAGTCCAATGGCTTCATCAAGCCTGTTCATGTACTTAGCTTTGTCTTTATCTGATTCTGGCTCTTCCTCTGTTTCTTCTATGAGTCTGAAGAGATGCTTGGTGTGGAGCAATACTTTCATGTCTTCCTTCCATCGGTGATAGTTGAAGGGAGTGAGAGGCTCTATTTGATGAGCCATTTCGAAGTAATAGGAAGAACTGAGCTACTGTAGCGAATGCAATGAGAAGTAGAGGCTGCTTGTAGCGAATGCTGTAAGAAAACCTGATAGCCTGTCACATAATCAAACAAAAAAAATGATCCGGTTGGAGATCTGAGGAGGAGAGGAGTCTTGTTCACCGAGGCTTTGATACCATGTAAATTTGAGCATATAGATCTGTAGACAAATACACAACTCACAAAGAAGATCTCACAATTTACTCAGCAATTGAAGAATGAAACAGTGCAAAAGGCTTGCAACTGTGAATGCTTTCATTAATGAAAAAAGTAATCTGAATGATAATTACAATGAAGTAAAATGGCTTTAATAGCCACAAGCAATTCGAATCCACATGAGGAAGTTCGAATTGATTAGACTCTACTTGACTATAGGTAACCAAGACTTTGTCTAAATCACTATCGAAGGACCCACTAGTTAACTGTCCTTGTCTAAATCATAACTGGAATTCATAGGAGCTTTAAAACACAACCAAGTGTTACATTTAGTGTTGACAAATGGTTAACTGACTGTGGTAGGTGAGAAAAGCGCCCCACATGTGTGCAATCAATTAAACCTAGCGCTAACTGAATGTAGAGGGCTAGAACTTAATGTAACTGACTCCTAACTTGGCTTGACTAGTCATTAACTGAAGTGAGCTGACCTTGGTTGGTTTCGACACTCCCATTTGCTTCCTAAATTGTAGGGATTGATCTAGGAGACTCCTAAACTTATGCAATCAAGTGCAATAAGTTGCAGTGAGCCTCAATTAGTGTTCCCCACACTTTGGTAACTGAAACATGTGCCCCAATTAGGTCAAGTTTACCCAATGGTGCTAATGACTATAAATAGACTGGATGGACTCCCGATTTAGACATGACTCCCGATTTAGACATATGACCAAATTTAGACAAGGGAGGATTAATAATCCTAACAAAAGGGCCCCGGTGGTGTTCCTTTACACTTATAACTTCACCATTCATTTTATCTAGTCCTTAATGTTCCAATACTGAGTGGACCCATGCATTTCATATCCATCTTGGAGAATGATGAAATCCAACACTAAATCTATATGCTACTACAAAATGGGAATGTCAAATTGAGCACTTCATCATATGGAAACACAACTATGCTCATTTAGAAGAAAGACGACATATACGCAGTAATTATTACACCCTAAAATAATCACTATAAAAATGTTTATCTAAGCGCACACATAAAAATACTTATAGATTGTATGAAAGGTTCCATTAATTCCATTAAGTACTTGTTGACAATTAGGACACCTATAAAATGACATTCAAATGAAAAGTACAATATTGGTATGAGAAACAACCAAATCAAAAGCTCAAGCATGTACACTTATTAAGTTTTTCTTAAGTCCTTATCACATATGCCAAAAATTCTATAAATGCTTGCACCATAGGCCTAGCACCAGTGTCTCAAAGAAATATCATGCCAAAGACCAAGTATTTTGCACAATTGGCTAAGAGTAGCAACAACATGTTAAAACCCCTCGTCAAGTTAAGGAGCATCTAAAGAGTGCTAGAGATTTCATCACGCAACCTACATATCTAAGAACACATTAACACAATCTGCCATAGTACATCAAGATGGGACAATTATGTGGAAGTGTCCAACACCAAGTTTGAAAGAAACCTTGCGAATGTTTCTAAAAGACCTTTTCTGTCCATGTTATTCTAGTTGAATACCAATGATTATAAGCTCTCAAGAAACTTTCCAAAATTTTCTAATGTTTCTTTTCTACCCATGTGATGATGATAGGTGAATAGAAATCATTATATCATTTGGGAGTACATGTACACAATGTTGAAGATAGGAGAAAACAAATTTAGACTAGCCTTTGGTGAGAAACACTTCCTTTTTTATTGAGTGATATTGAGGAATGAGAATTTGTAATGGAACAATTTTGTTAAGGTCTGCACTAGTTTATGGAAATCTCTTTTTGTTCAATAATCAAAATTTTCAACATAGGTTGTGAAATGGTACATATTTATACTTATATTTGTCTGTAAATGCTATGCAACAATCCAAATCACTAAAATAAGAATTATTTTAATATAATATTTAGGAAGAAAAATAACCCACTTGGTAGCATGCTCAACTTCAACATTATGACAAGAATACATAATAGATGACGATGATGATCATGATGATTGCGACGATACTGATGATGACAAAGATGGTGATGATGATGATGATGATGATGATGATGATGATAATGATAATGATCATGATCATGATCATGATGACGACGACGACGACGATGATGATAATGATAATGATAATGATCATGATGATGATGATGATCATGATGATGGCGACGATGATGATGAAGATGACAATGATGAAGATGATGATGATGATGATGATGATGATGGTGATGGTGATGGTGATGATGATGATGATAAAGATGTTGATGAGGAATAGGGTGATGACGACGACAACAATGATGATGATGATGAAGATGATGATGATGATGATGGTAATGACGACATCGATGATGATGATGAAGATGAAGATGATGATGATGATGGTAATGACGACATCGATGATGATGATGAAGATGACGATGATGACGATGATGATCATGATCACGATGATGAATATGATGATGAATTCGATGATGATGATAATGGAGATGATGAAGATGATGAAGATGCTGATGAGGAAGAGGGTGATGACGATGCTGATGATGACGATATTGATGATGATGATGATGGTGATGACAATGATGATGACGATGATGATGATCATGACGATGATGATCATGATGATCATGATGATCGTGATGATGGCAATGATGATGATGATGATGATGATGATGATGATGAAGATGATAATGATGATGAAGATGATGATGATGATGATGATGATGATGATGAAGACGATGATGATGATGATGATGAAGATGGTGATGATGATTATGATGATGATGGTGATGATGATGATGGTGATGATTATGATGGTGATGATCATGTTGATGGTGATGATGACGATGATGATGATGAAGATGTTGATGGGGAATAGGGTGATGACGATGATGATTATGATGATGATGATGACAATGATGATGATGAAGATGATGATGATGATGATGGTAATGACGACGACGACAATGATGATGAAGATGACGACAACGACGATGATGATGATAACGACGATGATGATGATGATCACGACGATGAAGATGATGATGAATTCGATGATGATGACAATGAAGATGATGAAGATGTTGATGAGGAAGAGGGTGATGACGATGATGATGTTTTCTAGGTGCAATTCCTGGCTCTATACTTGACCCTATGTTGAATGTTTTTCCTCCCAAAATTCATGGCACAATTTCTGTCTCTAACCCTAGATTAATATATGGTGCTATGCTATTCAGGATTTTTTTTGGAGGCTATTCTTAGCGTTATATGGGATGTTATTTTGGATGCTAATTGGGACGTTAATTGGTGTTGATGTATATGTAACTTCGAAATGTATTCTTCTATGTATTGTAACCCGATGTTTATTCCGGGATGTTTCTATTATGTATTTGAGTCATGCGGTCATGCCCCGATGTTCTGATCGGGAGGATTAATAATGTAATCAAGTCATATCAATTCATTAGGTAAGTCCCCATAGTTTCGGGGCACTTGAGTTATTATACACTAATTAAGGTGTAGGCTCGGGTAAGTAATGTTAGGTCGAGCCTACATGTGAAAGTGCAATTCAAGTGAACAGATGAATATAAATAGAGAGTGAGAGTCTCTCTATTTGTCACTTGTGAAATACATCACTTGCTCTCCCAATTGTGGCGCACTTCTGAAGAAGGAAATTTTGGGACTAGACAGAATACAGAAGACTACTACTGTTTTGGGAGATCTCTTACTATTTTGGTGTTGATTCTATCTTAGAGGAAGTTGCGGGGTTTTCTCCTTTATTGTTTCCCCAAGGAAAACTCTTTGTGTCTCTTGTCTCCTGTGATGTGCTTATGTTTTATTGCTGTAATTGTTATTCTCTCAGTGAAAAGATCCTAAGATCTTAATGCTAGCTTAATGTGATGAAAAACTAACATGGTATCAAAGCTAACCTGAGAAGAAGACATTGTGCAGTTGAAGAAACTAGGGATTCCTATTTTGTTGATCTTCCTCCACAGATTTTCAGCAAAAGTAAGGTGGAACAACTCTCCTCCTTAGGGCGCATCTTTATGTCGAGGCGGAATTTGATTCCGAGCACTTTCAGTCTTCGATGCGGAAATTAGGGCTTTCTACAGAAGAGGAATTTTTGAGTGAGACCAGCATAGGGTTATTATCCTCATCAAAACCGAAGTTTAGAGACCTGGATCAAGAAATTTGGTTGGGTGAAACTCTAGGAAAGTCAAACCCTAGTTTGACCCTGAGCTAGGAGAAACCCTAAATACTAAAAATGCTCAGTTTTGGTACAGTCGCTATATTCCGATATTGGAAAAGTATCAGAAGCTGAAAATTGCAAGGGACGCATATACAATCCTGATGAATCCTGTGTCCAAAAATCAGACTCAGATTCACTGTACTACAGGAGATATGATCTCTCCAAGTTAGGGTTCCAGCCTCTTCCAGAATTCATCCCTAAACAGGCAATCTGGGGAGATCTGCAATATCTTGAGCTACAGAGGTCCAAATGGAATTCCTAAAGATGTTCCAAAAAGGGCACAGACTTTAATTTTGGTGGTCCAAATATCAGACTCAGAAGATGAACCAGTGACACGTGGAATGCCGTACAACTTCGCTGTTCTGAACAGTCCTGTAATAGGTCACCTTGGGAAAAGGATCATAAATACCAAATGGTGAGACCAATTCTGATGAAACCTGCGGTGTTGGATTAGGGACATGCGAGGTTACCTCAGTGTGAAAGTTTCGACATAGAGGATCAGAAATTTTGGAGATATCATAGAAACAGTAACAGGCATCTCTGCAGAAGAAATCAGTAAATTAGGGCTTCCTGTTTCGGGAGCTTCCCTCTACTGTTTTCAGAAAAGGAGTACATTGGACAGCTCCATTTGAAGAGATCTATCTATTTGTCCAATCAGATCTGAAATTTTCCAAGTTTTGAAAATGAGTGTTTTTGCGACAAACCCTAGATCAACGAACTCCAAGACAAGGACGGACACCTCAAATCGGTAAGATCTAATCTTTTGTATTTCCATTTGAGGTTCTTATTTGAAAGATGTCTCATCATACCAAGCTCGATGAAAAGATTGATGGAGATGATAACTTCCAAGCTTGGAAGTATAGGATCTCCCTGGTCCTGGAAGAGAATGAATTAGACTCCTACATTCATGAGTATAGAGGTTCCAGTTTCAGAGGGAGACGAGGCCAAAGAAGACATCATGCTCATGCTGCAGAGGATGATGAACCATCCAGAAAGAGATCCAGATATGAAAGTGAAGATTCTTTAAGCGAGGATGAATATGTTCTAATATCATCTCTCACAGGTAACATTACTCATGGAAGTGATGATTGGCTTATAGACAGCGGGGCTTACAAACATATGACGGGATTCAAGGAATCCTTTGTAAGACTGTCAGAACATGAATCACCTCACAAGGTGAGACTAGGAGATGACTACCAATATCCAATAAAAGGTAGTGGGGAATCTTCATACAAGCTAGACTCTGGTAAGTCTCTAACAATGAAAGAAGTATTGTTTGTTCCAGGACTCAAGAAGAACCTTCTCTCCATTTTATCATTGATGCAAAAGGAATGCGGGTTGCATTCATAGATGGTCAAGTCATCATGTGGCCAAAAGGAAAGACTATCGATGATGCGGTAGTGATTGGAGAACAAGAAGGAGGCTTGTACAAATTGAAGGGACATCCAGAACAAGCCTTGATCCATGACATAGTAGAGCCAAATGAGCTTTGGCATAGAAGGCTTGCACATGTGCATTACAGAGCACTACCTATTGCAAGCAAAGATGTTGAAGGTCTTCCAGAATTTCAAGCTATTTGAAGGGAAGAACAAAAATCAGAATATGACCTAAAGAAACCAGTTGAAGAATGTGAAGATCCAGAATGCAGAGACCATGCAGTCATAAGAGTCCCTCAAATCAAGAACATCTTGAAGCGGTAAAAGAAGAAGTGAAGAATGTAGAAGTGGTGATGGCCACCTTGAATGGCCTCCTAGGATCGTAGGATTCATTCATATGAGGAATGTGTGCCAGAAGGAAGTGATTACTTTTAGCAGACTTCGAGAAGAAGAAGAAGCTTGACTCATAAGAAGAGAAGAGAAGCAATTGAAGATCAAGCTCTCACCATCCAAAGAAGATCCCTCAAGCGATGAGGAATATGAAGATCTCAACTCTTGAAGAAATCCTTATCCACCTTAGCATTTGGATAAGAAATGATGCTATCATGAATGAAGAAGACGATGAAGCTGAAGAAGGAGTATACCCATGAAACAAATAAAGATAAGTATTCAATTGTCATTTCATTATATTATTTTGTTATGCATTTGTTTATATTCAGTTATTGTATTATGCATGATAGGATGTTTGCATTAATGACAGAATACTACTAATATGCATGTGATGGGTAAGTAGCTCATGGGGATATACAAATTCTCCATTGCTACTTATCTAGAATGAAACCTCTTTGCTAACATATTGGATTAGTACACAATCTCAATGTTGTCCTGGTAGAGATGGAAGGCATCTAGAAAGTTTCAGTGAGATATGGATGAATGTTGCATTGGCTAAAGTAGTTGCATGTTCATATATTTATGCATAAGAACTTGCCAGTATGAATATTCCTTATGAAATGTTTCTAACCATACAATTGCATTTGACTTGTAGGAAATATCGCATACATAATCGCCTACAAGCAAAGAAGAATGAAGACTTGTTCCGAAGAACAAGTGACGACAATTCAAAGACAAAGAATAATATGATGAGTGCAGTGACATCATTGATGCAGAACCTTCCAGCCACCAAGAAGAAAGGGAAGATCAGTTCAAGAAGAATGATGTCTGGGCGTAGTATCGAGACCTGAAGAGAAGTTCATAGTTCCATCATGTAGTAGATGGAAACATTGTGGGATACAAAGCAAGATTCATAGCATGAGGCTTCTCATGAAGAGAAGGCATTGTCTACAAAGAAACATTTACAGCTAATAGAAGTAAAGTCACATGACATGCATAATCATGTGTACAAATGAAAGAAGGCCTTGTACGAGTTCAGAAGACACCCATGGGAGAACACATACATGATGAGCTTGATGAATATCTTAACCTTTGCTACAAGGTTGATAGAGGATGACAAGCTCACAGATGGGTGCAAGATGAAATTTTGAAGAAGTTCAAGATAGAGGATCTTAGTATCCAGTGATCCTAGATGGATACTACTTGTCACTCCAGTACAGAATGTTTCCGTGTATAGAGTATGGAAGACAGAGAGAGTATGATGCTCCGCTTCAGAGGGAGTGACTACATAATATATTGAGGATCGACATGGTACGAAAGGATGGACATATTACTGATGACTCTAGGATTTACTGAGAGTAAAGTGGATTCCAACCTTTGATTCAAGGTTGAAGGCGGAAGACCAGTGATGCTCCTGTTATGTGTCGATGCACTACTGTTCTAGGTATGGAGGTGTGGCAGAGTACAGATGGAATCTTCCTTGGACAAGGGAAGTATGCAGTAGAGATCCTGAAGAGGTTCGGGATGATGGACTGCAAGGCTATGGCTACACCTATGGCATCGAACCTGAAGCTATTGAGTGATGCTTCATTAGAGTCGGTTGATGCTACGATGTATCGTCAGATGATTGGGTCATTGATGTACCTGACGAACACGAGACTAGATATTTGCTTTCCTATGAACACCTTGAGCCAGTACCTGACAGATCCGAGAAGTGTTCACTTGACAGCTGCAAAGCATATTTTGAGGTACCTAAAGGGTACAATTGATTATGGGCTCAAGTACGATGCGAATCAAAAGATTAACCTGGAAGGTTATGTTGATTCGGATTGGGCAGGCAGTGCTGTTGACAGGAAGAGTACTTCGAGATGTTGCTTCAGTATGGGATTAGGTGTGATCTCTTGGTTTAGCAGGAAGAAATCCTATGTGGCACTGAGTACGGCTGAAGCAGAGTATGTCGCAGCTTGTTCAGCTAGTTGTGAGGCAGTATGGCTGCAGAAGCTACTGTCTGATATATTTGATCTCCAATTAGATGCTACTTGTATACATTGAGACAACCAGAGTTGCGTGAAGTTTTCAGAGAATCTAGTGTTTCATGATAGGTCAAAGCATATCGAGATCAAGTATCACTATATCAAGGATATGGTGCAGAGAGGAGCAGTGAAGCTCCTTTATGTTCCGACGGAGGAACAAATAGCTGATGTATTGACGAAGCCATTGGCTAGGCTGAAGTTCGAGTACTTCAGAGAGAGACTTGGTGTTCTCCAGATCGAGGCTTCCTCCCAGAAAAAGTGATGAGACCCATAGCCATTCTGACATGGTGAGAGGAATGGTTCCTTCCATGGTCAGATGTAAGGGCCGAGCCATTCTGTCATGGTGATAGGATTGGTTCCTTCCATGTCAGATATGAGTGCTGAGATCCATAGCCATTCTGACGAGTAGGTCAGATATAAGGGCTGAGCCATTCTGTCATGGTGGTAGGGTTGCTCCCTTCCATGTCAGATATGAGTGCTGGCCATTCTGTCGAGTAGGACAGATGTAAGAGCAATTGCCATTCTAGGAATGGAGGCACCTGGTCAGTTACCAGGAACACTCAATGTAAGAACTGAGTAGCCATTCCGATGTGATAGAGGGATGTGTTCCCACTTGATCAGATGTAAGGTCTGAACCATTCTGTTCATGGCTAAAGGATTAAGTTCCTTCCATGTCAGATGTGAGTGTTGGCCATTCCGATGAGCAGGTCGGATGTAAGGGAAACTACCATTCTCTAGGAGAATGGAGGCGCCTGGTCAGTTACCAGGTAGCTCAGTCGAGGAGGACTAGGGGCCATTCTGATATGATTGTTGGGATGTGTTCCCCTCATGATCAAATATGAGTGCATGCCCTTCCATCATTGTGAGCAGGATGTGTTCCCGCCTGGATGGATGTAAGTGCTGAGCCTTTCCACAGATGGTAGTAGGTGTGTCCTGCCATGCTGGTGGATGTAAGCGCTGTGCCTTTCCACAGATGATAGTAGGAGTGTCCTATCATGCTGGTGGTTGTAAGTGCTGATCCATTTCACAGATGATAGTAGGTGTGTCCTATCATGCTGGTGAATGTGAGTGCTGGGACTTTCTGATGGGATTGTATTTTACTACATGATCAGATGTGAGTGCTGGGCGTGCCTTTTTGACGAGCAGGTCAGATGTAAGTGCTGGGCGAAGACCTACATGAGTGTAGGCCTACAACCAACATGAAAAAGGGCTGGATCTGTAGAACTTCCTATGACAAGAAGAATCATGAGATAGCACCAGTGTTGATCCAGATCGAGTGATGATCCAGATCCAGTGATGATGTTTTATGTTGATCCAGATCGAGTGATGATCCAGATCCAGTAATGATGATCCAGCAGTGATGATCCAGATCGAGTGATGGTCTAGATCCAGTCCAGTGATGTTGATCCAGATCGAGAGATGATCCAGATCCAATGATGATGTTTTATGTTGATCCAGATCGAGAGATGATCCAGATCCAGTGATGATGTTTTATGTTGATCCAGATCGAGAGATGATCCAGATCCAGTGATGATGTTTTATGTTGATCTAGATCGAGAGATGATCCAGATCCAGTGATGATGTTCTATGTTGATCCAGATCGAGAGATGATCCAGATCCAGTGATGATGTTCTATGATGATCCAAATCGAGAGATGATCCAGATCTAGTGAAGATGACTTGAAGATGAGATGATCCAACTAATACAGAGAAGAAGACCAGTGCTGAAAATTGTGTCGAAAGAATACCTTCCTAGTTAAGAGGGAGTGTTGATGTATATGTAACTTCGGAATGTATTCTTCTATGTATTGTAACCCGATGTTTATTCCAGGATGTTTCTATTATGTATTTGAGTCATGTGGTCATGCCCCGATGTTCCGATCGGGAGGATTAATAATGTAATCAAGTCATATCAAGTCATTAGGTAAGTCCCCACAGTTTCGGGGCACTTGAGTTATTATACATTAATTAAGGTGTAGGCTCGGGTAAGTAATGTTAGGTCGAGCCTATGTGTGAAAGTGCAATTCAAGTGAACGGATGAATATAAATAGAGAGTGAGAGTCTCTCTATTTGTCACTTGTGAAATACATCACTTGCTCTCCCAAGTGTGGCGCACTTCTGAAGAAGGAAATTTTGGGACTACACAGAAGACAGAAGACTACTGCTGTTTTGGGAGATCTCTTACTCTTTTGGTGTTGATTCTATCTTAGAGGAAGTTGCGGGGTTTTCTCCTTTATGGTTTCCCTGAGGAAAACTCTTTGTGTCTCTTGTCTCTTGTGATGTGCTTATGTTTTATTGTTGTACTTGTTATTCTCTCAGTGAAAAGATCCTAAGATCTTAATGCTAGCTTAATGTGATGAAAAACTAACAATTGGGATGATAATTGTGATGCTAATTGGGATGCTAATTGGGATGCTAATTGGGGCGTTAATTGGGATGCTAACTATCATCCAAAATAGCGCCAAATTTTAAAAAGGGACAATAATTGGGATGTTAATTGGGATGCTAATTGGGATTCTAACTGGGATGCTAATTGGGATGTTAATTAGGACATTAATTGGGATGCTAATTAGCATAAAAAATAGCGTCAACTTTTAAAAAGGGATGTTAACTAGGATGCTAATTGGGATGCTAATTGGAACACTAATTGGGATTCTAATGGGGATGCTAATTAGGACACTAATTGGGATGTTAATTGGGATGATAATTAGCCTCCAAAATAATGTCAAGTTTTGAAAAGGGACACTAATTGGGATGCTAATTAGCATCCAAAATAGCACCAACTTTTAAAAAGAGATGCAAATAATGCCATTAAAAGCACCATCCCATGGAAAAGGGTCCACTTTGTCAAAAAAATGATGAAAAATACACTAAAAGTGATAGTGGACGCTAAAAATGAAGCTAAAAGAGACGCTAATCATAGGGTTTTGTTGTAGTGTATACATAACACCATGGATACATCGAGAAAGTCATGCATAGCCCTTCAAGGCATTGTTCATAGATTTGGATGAATCAATGGTTTCTTTAAGGCCAAATACATGGTCTTCTTCCCTGGAATGTTATTCCCATGTCTCAAGGACACCTATATAAGCCTCCTTTATTATTCTTATGACTCAACTTAAGGCCTTTAGACCCATCCCTCTATGGAATAAATCTTGATTGTTCCCATATCCAACTTTTATGCCAAAGATCCAATTTAAAGTGTGTATGCTATGGTTCATGGCCTTGATCATTTCCCATTACCTTAATGATCTTATGTTAGGGTATAATTCCCTTAATTTATTACCCAAACTTGGTGCAAAACCCATCCCTAGTGCACAAAACTGATTATTTCCATTAATATCCAACTTTAAGTGCAATGATCTCCTATGTGATACTTTGAGTAATCTCTCTTATCACTAACAGATGCATACACTTTCCTTTAGGGCCTAAGTATGTGATTCCTCCATGATTATGTCTAATTTTCTAGGACCCAAACCCAATGCCACTTATATCAACACTCATATTCCAAGGATAACATTGGGAATTCATAAGTGTGTTTCAAAGCTTTCCTTATGGCCTAAGTCCCATGTTTATTCTTATAATATTATACAAAACCATAATACCCATAATTACTAGAAAAAACATGCTAATGGTGTTGACGTCCTTACTTAGAGGTAGATAAGTGACTGGAAATAAAAAATGTGTGGTGGTTCAAGGTGTTGTTTTTTTCCTTGGATGCCCAAAATATTTTATTTGACACCAAGGCATGAGTTTCCTCTCTCAAACATGTCAAGGGTCTTACCACCCATATATAGTACTTAAAACATCTTAGTGACATTGATACCCCCGATATTAGGTCGTGGATACCTTTAAGAAGTCTCGTGTGGTGGCTTGAGGTATACTTTTTCATCTTATATGCCTATAGGTTTCCTCTAAGGTCCAAGTCCTGGGTTTCCTGCCTTAATCATGTCCATGTGGAAATTGAACCCAGTGTTAGAACAATTACACTCACATCAATTGCCAATTGCACATGCAAAATTACTCACAAAAGAGACTGAATATGGAGCTAAACACTAAACTGTATTAAATAAGTGTACAATAGCCAACCCTGTGAAGTCATAGGCTACCACAATAAATAATTACATGAGGGATTCAAATGCATGAAGTTTCCATTCGAATCTATTCAAAAGCAATTTTACTAAATCTAAGCAAATCCCCCCATAGGTGCATAAAGCAGTTTCCAAAACTGCCAAGGAGCTCACGAATTGGAAAAATAAATTAGGAAAGCTAAAAGGTAATGGAAGGACAACTCATACATGCTTTTAATAGGAGAAAAGAGTGGAGGATGTGGAGGACAAAAAACAAGTTAACTTCACCTAGTCAAACTTTCCCAATTGCCTTAAAGCACTGAAAGAGCAGGCAATAAAGCAGAAAAAGCAGACAGGTGCTAGGGAGGCCAGGAATAAAGCAGATTTGATTCTAGGAGGTTTCCCAAGTGCTCCATGACTCAAAATTAGAAAGTTTGACCACTATGGATGTGTAGATGACAACTTGCATAAGCTGGAATATGGAAACTAGGCAAATAAGACAAAAATGGATTAATTAATGTATAAGGTAGCTAACTATGGGTTGATTATTCTAACACCCCCCCTTAAGCCTGACTTATGAGTAATATATCAGAAAATTATAGGGCCTAGCAACAAGGCTTAGTCACCCTTTACATACTGCATGTCCATTTAACCAAGGAAAGAGGCAAAAACCCAGTGGGAAAATCCTCCCTTAAACATGGACTGTAAAACAAAATTTGGAAATCTTGTCATCACTCATGCTTCACAGCATGATCAGCAATCCCCAACAGTGATTTGAGATTGTTGAATGTCTTCTCACAAAATGCTTTGGTGAATATATCAACTACTTGTTCTGAAGATGAACAGAAGAGTAGGTGAATGGTGCCATCACGCACAAGCTCTCTGATGTAGTGCATATGGATCTCAATGTGTTTGGTTCTATGCTTCTGAACTGGATCATTGCATTTTCAAATGGTACTCTGATTATCACAGTATATGGTATTTGAGTATTCTGATTCGAAGCCACACTCTCCAAGTAACCCCTGCAACCATAAACATTGAGTTGCTACATTTACAACTCCTCTGTACTTTGCTTCTGTAGATGAGAGTGCAATGGCACTCTATTTATTGCTTGACCAGCTGATTGGCCCTTCTACAAGCATGAACACATATCCTGATGTTGAATTTCTATCTATGCTGTCACCTGCCCAATCACTGTCAGTAAACCCAATCAATTCAAGATCAGATTTAGCTTTATAGAAGATCCCATGTGTCCTTGTTCCCTGAACAAAGTTAAAGATCCTTTTGTTTGCTTTCCAATGGATCTCATGAGGCTGATCCATGTATCTAGAAGCCACACTTACTGCATAAGAAAGCTCATGTCTAGTATGTGTAAGATACAACAAACATCCAATCAATTGCCTATACAGTGTATTGTTTACCATAGGTGAAGAATCATATTCTTCAAGCTTCACTCTTGAAAGGAAAGGAGTCTTGCTTGGCTTGCAATAATTCATTCTGAATTTGTTCAGAAAATCCAAGGCATACTTGGACTGGTGCACCTTGATTCCAGCTTTGGTTTGAGCTATTTCAAGCCCCAAGAATTGTCTCAATAGCCCCAAATTTGTCATGGAGAAGGCTTAGTTCATTGCCCCCTTCAAGGAAGCAATTTCATCCTTTGAGCTTCCTGTAATGAGAAGGTCATCAAAATATAACACAATGATCATTAATCAACTTCAAATAGACATTTGGATCTGATTTTCATCGAACAAAATTCAGTAATAGCAGAAAGCTATCAATATTGGCATACCAAGCCCTGGGGGCTTGCTTAAGCCCATACAATGACTTCTTTAGCCTGCACACAAGAGATGGGTTAGTAGAAAATACTTGAGACTGCTGCATGTATATCTCTTCAGTGAGATCTCCATTTAGGAAGGCACACTTTATATCCATGTGATGTACCTCCCATTGCTTTGAAGCTGCAATGGCTAAGGCTAGCCTGATGGAGTCCATCTTTGCCACTAGTGCAAAGGTCTCATTGTAATCTATGCCATGAACCTGTGAGTAGCCCTTGGATACCAATCTGGCCTTGTACTTCAGAGGTGAACCATCAGCAGCAAATTTGGTCTTGTACACCCACTTACACTGAACTAGCTTCCTCCCTGGGGGAAGATCAACCAGCTCCCAAGTGTTGCTCTTCTGGAGTGAGCTGAACTCTTCCTTCATGGATGCTTGCCATATTGGATCTTTTGATGCATATTCATATGTCTGAGGATCTAATTCCACCATCAGATAGCATTTCTCATCAAACATAGGATCTTTCATGCACATAGCACTCTCAAATTGAGATCAAGTCCTCCTAGGGTCATTAGGATTTCCAGCTAGCTCTCCAGCTGCATGAATGGTCATGGCTGCCCATTTTTTCCTTGTAGAGATTTTAGGATCTGCAATAAAATCATCACTATCATACATATCAGAATCAGCATGTTCAACTATCTCTTCACTTACATTTAGAGGTTCTGGTGGTGAAGAGGCTTCTCCAACTTCCACTGCTGCTAGGGGTTCTTCTTGAAACTGAACACACCTTTCAATGAAGGATTTTTTTGTGCTCAAATTTATCAGCGTGTACCCTTTTGAATCTTTAGAGTACCCAATAAATAGACACTCTTGGCTTTGGGGCTGCAAAGCCTTCCTCTTTTCTGTTGGAATTCTAGCCCAAGCCCTTGAGCCAAAAATCGTGAAATGGGTCACATCTAACTTGTGCCCACTCCATGCTTCAAAAGGAGTCATACCATAAAGATATTTATGAGGCACCCTATTCTGGATATAGGCTGCATAGTTTATATCTTTGGCCCAGTACTTTGGTGGCAAAGTCTTAGCCTCCATCATGCAGGTTGCCATCTCTTTCAGTGATCTGTTATTCCTCTCAGCAACACCATTCTGCTATGGTGTGTAAGGGATGGAATGCTACATCTGAATACCTGCATCTACACAATATTGAATAAACTCAGAATTGACATACTCACCACCATTTTCAGATCTGAGGACCTTGAGTTTCCTCCCATACTAGTTTTCAACCAAAGCCTTAAAGAATTTGAAGAGGCCAAAAACTTCAGACTTGTGTTTCAGGAAGTAAACCCAGCAATACCTAGAAAATTCATCTATGAAAGTCAATGCATATTTGGCCTGACTCATGGACATATGAGAGAATGAGCTAGCAACATCACTGTGGATCAACTCAAGAGGTGCAGAGGTTCTCTCATGACTAGCTCTCTCAAATTTATGCTCTGGGTGTTTTCCTAGGATGCAACCTTGATAGACTCCTTTGGAAATTTTTATCTTTGGTAACCCTATGACCATTTCTTTTTCACTAAGATCAGAAAGATACTTGTAATTTAGATGGCCAAATATTTCATGCCAAAGCTTGCTTGCCTCATTAGCATGAATCATAAGAGTAGAGGGGTTTGAGTAGGGTAGTAAGTGAGAGAACATGTATACCTTCGAAGTATGATTTGCAACTCATTTTGCAATGACTTTACCACTTGAGATCTCTATGATCTCAACTTCATCAGGGGAGAATATGACCTTCTTTGGAGACCCTGTTTGGGTCATCTGATACACTGATAAGAGGTTAGAGGCAAGACCTGGAACATACACCACATTGCTGAAATTACCATGATCAAGATCAATCCTCCCTTTGCCCAAACTTTCAGTGAGAGAGTCATCTCCCAGTACTATTGGTGGACCTTTCTACATGTCAAGTGAGGTGGATGCCTCCTTGGTCAAAACCATATGTCTTGAAGCTCCAGAATCAATGATGAAACTAGGTGAGCTTGATGTGCCAGCAACCAATGCATGAACTCTCTCTCTCTGTCTTCTGAACTTGATCCTCCTTCCCTCTTCTTTGAGCTGTCTGGAAGGGAGATGCCATTATTCTCTAGGATTTGGTTCAGCATGTCTATTTGCTTCTTCATGCAGGAGCTCTCAGAATGATTGCCCTTACTGCAGTATGCGCACTTGCTCATTTCTCCTTTTTTCTTCTTCTTCTGGTAGTTCTTCTTGGAACCTTGAGGCTCCTCCGGAGACTTGTTCTTGTCTCTCTTTTGCTCAGGTGGATTTTTAGCTTTCTTTTTGCTTTTTGAATCCACCCTCGAATCTCCAGCAACTAGAGCTTGGTCTTTGGATGGTTTGATGGTGCCCATGATCACTAGTTTATCTTGTTCTTGTGTGAGAGATTCCATGAAATCTGCAAGGCTAGGCATCTTGCAGGTTCGAGCTGTCAACTTTGTGGCATAGGAGGTCGAAACAAACACTGAATAGTCAGGTCCAAGCTTCGAGAGTATGGTCAAGACTAGCTGATCATCCTTCTTTTCGATCCCACATTGTTTTAGTTGCAAAACAAGTGCTTTGAACTTGGAGAAATAGAGTTGCAGGGATTCAAAGCTATTTGGACTCAGGGAGATCAATTCATTTTCGATTTGATGTCCCCTCATCTCATTTGTCTTTCCAAAAAGATAAACAAGCTTCTCCCATACTTCATTCGGTGATGTTAATCCATCAAGATGGAAAAGGAGGTCTCTGGATATGCTCAGACACAAGAGACCATAGGCCTCATCCCTCCTGTTGTGCCATTTTATCTTCTCTGCAGTTGCATTGGGATCTACTTTTGTTGCCATAGTCACTCTATAGAGGCCTTTCACTCTCAACAGTATCTCCATCTCAGCTTTCCATTCAAATAAATTAAATGGAGTCAAGATGATCTTCTGAGATTGATCCATAGCTCAGAAATTGTCCCGGCAATCTGTAGAATGCTCCCCGTCAATGATGTCGAACCTACAAAAAAAATTGGAAGGAGAGAAATCGATCTACAAAGGCTCTGATACCATGTGGAAATTGAACCCAATGTTAGAACAATTACACTCACATCAATTGCCAATTGCACATGCAAAATTACTCACAAAAGAGACTGAATATGGAGCTAAACACTAAACTGTATTGAATAAGTGTACAATAGCCAACCTGTGAAGTCATAGGCTGCCACAATAAATAATTACATGAGGTATTTTAATACATGAAGTTTCCATTCGAATCTAGTCAAAGGCAGGTTTACTAAATCTAAGAAAACCCCCCCATAGGTGCATAAAGCAGTTTCCAAAACTGTCAAGGAGCTCACGAATTGGCAAAATCAATTAGGCAAACTAAAAGGTAATGGAAGGAAAACTCATACATTCTTTTCATAGGAGAAAAGAGTGGAGGATGTGGAGGACAAAAAACAAGTTAACTTCACCTAGTCAAACTTTCCCAATTGCCTTAAAGCACTGAAAAAGCAGGCAATAAAGCAGAAAAAGCAGACAGGCACTAGGGAGGCCAGGATTAAAGCAGATTTGATTCCAGGAGGTTTCCCAAGTGCATCATGACTCAAAATTAGCAAGTTTGACCACTATGGATGTGTAGATGACAACTTGCATAAGGTGGAATATGGAAACTAGGCAAATAAGACAAAAATGGATTAATTAATGTCTAAGGTAGCTAACTATGGGTTGATTATTCTAACAGTCTATGCCCCAAATACTTATACATAGTTTTATTTCCTCTAATTACCCTCTATATCCCTATTATAAGGCCATGTGGATCCTTTCAAAATGTCAATTTAGCTATCTCACACATCAGTATTATCACTACACACCTAGAAGCTTCATTTATCTCGAGACTTAAATTTCTTCTCTTATCTAGAACGAGGGGTAGTAAACCCATCACTATTAATCAAAACCTTAAAATGACATTAATGCCCACACATAGAGATTAAGAATGTTCTCAACAAGACATGTGTGTTGACCATATCTATTTGTCCTAGATTCCTAAAATCTTATTTTAGGGCCCAAGATAGAGGTTTCCTCCCTCTATCATACCCAAAGATTTGAGACCCATGCCTTGTGCTCAAAACCTAATAATGATACTAATATCCATCAAGAAATTTAATAAAATCAATAAAATTAAATCAATTGAATAATGAAATTTCAATTAAAATCACTTTTATTACTATTTTATAATAATAGTAAATTAAAAATGGGTGCATTTAATTATTTGTCAATATTAAGAACCATGCGTATTTCATGAGTATTTATTTGCTTAAATAATATTAAAAATGAATTAATAAATTATGCATAAAATAAGTATTGTAAACCTTTTGGGCTTGTTATTAGAGCCTCCTAAATGAAACGATGTGAATTGATTTGCCTAAATAGTTAAAAACATAAATAATTGAATTTATGGTGATTGTGGTGTAAAACCCTATAAATCTTTAATATTTATTTGAATGAAACAAAAATTGAAATAAGATATTTAAAAAATAATTATTTTTTATGTTGTTTTGCTTGTGGTTCAAATCATCATAATTAAATCTTATTTGTACATGTCCATGTCATAAATAAACATTTAACACCACTATACGGTACATCCCAATATGATATTTATCTAGCCTTAGGATTACTCTTTAAAACCTTATAATTGTGTAAGTGGCCGCATGTAGAGGATAAGAATACTATCAGGAATAATGTGTGGTGACCTTTGAAGTGTCTTTCTTGGTCCTAGATTCCTAATAAATTTCACTAGTTCAATAGTTTTTTTCTCAATTAAATAGTAGAATATATATTCAAATAAATTTTCTTACTACTTTATAATAGTAATAAATTAAACATTGTTGTTTTTTATTCTTTGTCAATATTAAGAATCTTATGTGTTTAATTCTTTAAATAATATTAAAAATTAACAATCAAATTGAATTATTTAGAAAATTGTGGTGCAAATCATTATAAATTAATCTTTTGAATTTAGTTAAATAACATAAAAATAATAAACGAATTTGATGTGAATGTGGCGTAAAAACTCATAAATTAATCTTGATCACTTATTTTATTGAATAATAAAATACTGAAAAAAAATAATTAACTTATTTATAAAATAATTATTTTTGTTATGGTGTAAATCCTCATAATCAAATCCTACATGGACATATCCATGTGACAAATAATAACTTAGCACCATTTATGGTACTTGCCAAAATGTCATTTCTCTTAACATAGATATGGAATAACTCAATTTGTAATAATATTAACAAACATTAAGACCATATGAACACCACAAATTAGAAGTGGTGCTAATATCACCACTTTAACACCACACAATTGTAATTGGTGCTACTACCACCACTTTAACACCATATAACATAAGTGGTGCTAACTCGTGGTGCTAAAAGATGGATTTTGTTGTTGTGGTCATGCTATTATGGGGAGCCACCACTAACCATATCTTGTTCCACAACCATTTGTGGTTTAGAGGAGCATTCCCAGTTAAATAAATATATCCCAAACGAGCTTAGTATTGACCACAAAACAAATTAAATGACTAGACCAAGGAATCTAATTCCACTTTTAGAAGAAGATGGTTATGTAAAAGTTGATGTCGATAGTGATCTCATTGAGTTTTACGTTCACTCTCCAACCCTAACTCTTCGGCTTCCAACGAACCTTGATGCCATAAATTGGTGGTAAGTGGACAATTGAACTTGTCAAGAGTGTGACAACCCTGATCTTGTAGGTGACGAATTAGGTCCTTGGATAGTTGCAGTTGAGAATTACACCTGATAATAGCATTAGATCTCACATGAAAAACCTTTCCATCACCCACCCGCGATACTAAATATCAACTAGTGATGGGGAAAAACATGGTCATGGATTTACAATGATTTGAGACCTGATAAATAGAATAGATGTTTCATGTGTCTTGATCCATTCAATGATGGATACCGACGCCAAGTATTTGGCCAATGTTATTTGTTTCAAAGAATCTCTCGAGATAGGAAATTTCATAGAGATTTAGTAGCAAGGACCTAGTTCAAACAATTTTTTTTTCCCAACCCTAGCCACCACAATCTTTCAAAGTCTCTACACACTTCCAACTGACTAGGTGGATACCCACAAAATCACTTCACCCCTTCCAAAGAAAGTTGAAACAAATTTGTCGAATCTTCTCCAATATTGCCTTGGGAATGTGCACCATTAAGTATTAATATACCGACATATATTCCAACACATATTTCATCAAAACTAATCTCCCACCCCAGGATATCCACCTATTTCACCAGTTATTAATCCTAGCTTTGATCATGGCCACCAACCACAACCAATCCACCTTACCATATCAGTTAGGTTTGAGATTATACCCATATAGTTCAAGCCATATTCCAGATTTAGGGAAAAGTAGGCGGTGCAAACACGAAGTTGGTATACACATTTTTCCTGTTTTTTGAAAAAAAAACTCTAAAATTTAATGTTTTTCAACTTAAACCCTTTTAAACCCATATACCCCTTAGGAATTTTACCTTGACGTAAACACAAGAGCTTTAGATAATTCTATTAGCTTTGTACTCATATTTTTTTGACATTTTTTTATGGACATATACTTTAAATTTTTAGGTTTGGATAATGAGTGACCTGTGTGCCCTTCATTTCTTTTGGAGATGGTTATTAATTTTACAGAACCAAATGTATGTTCATAATTTACAGAGATTGTACTTTTCAATGGACTATATGTTGAGGATTTTTAGATCTAAACAATATTTTTTATTATTTTTCAAAATTTAACATATGTTTAAAAAATGGTGCCTTATTGGGACATGGTTGTGTCCTCCCATTTTATTTCAAATGTGACTCTTATCATACAAAATAAAACTGGTCTTTTGAAGAGGACAATGCAAGGAACATCCCTATGAGTTTTTACATTTTTTGTTTCATTTTCATTGTGATGATCTTGAATTTTCAGTGTGACTGGTTCTCAAAATATTGTATAGCAAGTTCGGGTTTTCACCCTAGGGAAAAATGCCTCCTCCAAAATGGCCTCTACACCTCTTGTTCCTACAACCTATAAATGGTTGAATTACTCTCATTAATATCCATTCATGTATCCTTACAAAACAACTTTATCACATCTCATCTGACTCAACCAGATTCAGTAGAAGTACAAGTTTGTCAGTCAATTTGTTAGGTTATGGAGTTCACATCTCACCATATTTAAGCATTCGAATAGTACTTCAAAAAGTCAAGTTATTAGGTACAAATTAATTACAGTATTTAATCTTAGTCGGTATCTTCCAAGAGAAGAATTTTTTTTTTCTTTGTATAGGTAGAAGAAAAAGAATGAAAAAAAAAAGTCTCTGGGAGAAGAATAGAGTAAGAGAGAAAGGAGAAGAAGAAAAACTCTAAGAATAATTCGAGAGCTCAAGCTCATGTTTTGGAATGTGTTGAGAGCCCAAGCTCTGTAAAAGATGAAACATCCAAGTAAATTCCCAAGTATGTAAATGAGGTCATAGTTCTCTTGCCATGTCACGATAATATATATCAACCTATAGTTTTATGATTGAATGCATGCTTTATTTATGCCTCACATCTTCTCCAAAATTACTTCTGTGAATGTTGATTACATTTACCATTTGTAAAAGACATAAAGAATCCACAAATATTTCACTGAGTAAATGTTTAGTTTTAACCTTAGAGTACTCGACACAAATCTTATGTAATATTTTGGTTATATAATATTATGAGCTTGTCATAGTAAAGTTGTGGCTAGGTTTATCCCAAGTTACAGAGTGGTGAAATGTGTTTTTCATGTTATAAGTAATCAATAAAGAAATCTTCTTATATAAAGTTCTTTTAAATTCGTACCTATCAAAGTGGAGTCATGTCAAACTGATCTTAACCGATCGGGTGGTAAAAAAGTGCCTTTCACGTCAAAGTGAAAAATATACTTTATATAACAAGATAACCTTTTAGTATTATAATCTTGTCGAAGTGGGAGTTAGTCGCAGTTAAAAGTGTGTCGTGGTAAAATCCTATCCAAGGAAAAGTGAAGTGGGTGTCTGTCGAGGTAAAAGTGTGTTTGGATAAAAGTCCATAAAAGGTGTGTCGACGTGAAAGTGAAATTTAAGGCTTGCCAAAGTGAAGTCTGTCGCAATCAAGTGTGGATACTTGTCCATCGCAGTAAAACATCGTCGAAGTAAAATTCTATCGAAGTTATTTTAGTCAAAGTAAACTAATCAAATTTAACCTGTCGAAGAAAAAGGTGGGGTTTCCCAAAAGGTAATGGGTCATAGTCCAAAAAGAAAAAAATTTAAAATATTTATTGCACGGTAACTCAAGTTAACTGTTGCAGCTTATCCCTGGATCTGGTATTAGAATAAGGTTTAGGAAAGAAACATTGTCTTAAAAAGGAAAAAAAGTAATTGTCTAAGGAAAAAAAAAATTAAATGGCTTCCACTTCTGGTGCACAAATGTCGAGTCTTCAAACTCCAATTTTCTCAGGAAATAATTATGAATATTGATCTATAACTATGAATCCTTTGTTTAGGGGCAAAGATGTATGGGAGATAGTCCAAATGGGCTATACTGAACCAACAGATCAGGTGGCATGTAATAATCTCACACAAGCTAAGAAGGATGCCTTGAGGGAACAAAGGAAGAAAGATGGAAGGGTTATGTTCGACATACATCAAGTCATGCATGAAAGCGTACTCCCAAGAGTAGCAACAACAAATACCACTAATGAGGCATGGGATACATTGGAAGCTACCTATGAAGGCTTGGATAAGGTAAATACTTCTAAATTGCAGATTCTTAGAAGAGATTTTGAATCTATGTCGAATCATTTTGCACTAGAGTTATTGGTCTGATAAATCAATTGAAATCTCATGGAGAAAATATAGAAGACAGAAGGGTTGTTGAAAAAGTGCTTAGAAGTATTCCCCCAAAATTTGAAAATTTGGTCATGACCTTGGAAGAAAACAAAGACTTGTCCTAGTTTACCATTGATGAGTTACAAGCACCAATCATCAATCATGAACATATAATTAGTAGATCAAATACATCATTAGAAGGTGCATTTGCAGCACACTCATCCATTAGTCATGGAAGAGGAAGGGGGATATCTAATTCTAGAGGAAGAGGAATAAGTTTTTTTAGAGGAGAATGTAGTAGAAGTCCTAGAAATGTCACTGGTGGAGGACAAAATCAAAACCCCAGTTAGCCAAGTGGTCACATGTTTGATAAATAAAAAATACAATGTCATTATTGTAAGAAATTTGGACATTTTTCATACGAATGTAGGAAGAAACAATATGACCAAGGAAAGAAAGGTCAAAACCAATCGATCAACACCGACACTTTGACAACCACAATGTTTTTGGCATGTGCATCCCTAATTGAATGCAATGTTGTCCATGAAATTCCATGTGACATATGGTATCTAGATTCAGGTTGTAGCAATCATATGACAATTAATTTCAATTTGTTTTCCACACTAGATAAATCAGTTCAAATTGATGTCACACTTGGAAACAATATCCTTGCTATAGAATTGGTGAGCTAGGGCATGGTGGCCCATTTCCACCCAAGAGAAGGTATACCCATGTGTTATTTTTGCTTCTTAGTTGTTTAAAATGCTTTGTTTTCTAACTCTTATTCCATTTGTAGGTTTTATTTAACATTGTTTTGCAGATTCTTCTAGCTTAGGGTTTATTTGCAGGTTTTAAGGAGGCAAAAAATTAACCCATTTTCTGCAGAAGGGTTCACCATAGCTTCATTTTCTTCTTTCTACCATTAGATGTAGTTTACTATTATTTCCATTTGCTTCTTCTTGTTGTTTAGATTAACTTAGTTTAGTTTACTGTTCTACTTCTGTTATTTCCATTTCATTTTTCTGCATTTACCATTAGCAGGAAACTACCCTTGTGCCCTATAGGCATAAAAGAGCCATTCATACCCATGTAGCAGGAAGAAATCCTTGATACGGAACTGGCGACCATACCAGGTTGATCCCACAGGATCCCTGGGCCAAACTTTTTATTCTCAAGTTTTTAAAATTTTTGCCCTAGTTTTTCATAAATTTCATGTTAAATCTGTCTTAGATTCTTTTTTATGTACATTTATAGTTATTTATGATCCTCCTAAAGGCCAATACAATCCCATTTGGCCACAATACCAGTTACTGTTGTCCATTCTATGGTTTGCAAATCACTCAACTGTGCAAAAACGGTCGAACCGAATTTCTGAAAATTCACCTGTGTTTGAGCTCATTTTTTTCCCAAACAGTTGATCCATTTATGAATCTTCCTATGGATAGGGGTAAAAGGGCCCATTTTAGAAGTGGGTTTTCAACTGTTTGAGGTAATTCCTCATGGTTTGATCAGAATCCAATTTGTAAAAATGGGACTTTTACAGGTGCACGACCCATTTTTGGGCTTTTTAATTTCAGTTTTTGTTTTTATTTTCTGCATTTTATTTCATGAACAATGTGTAAATGTTAAGTAAATCATTATGGATTAATAAAATGAGCCTATTCTAACTAAAATCAACTTAAAATCAACTGTCTTGCTTCCCCCTTCCTCCTCTACCCAGTCATCACCCTCCAGGGTATTCTAGGATACGACGAAGGGCAAGCTCGTATAGATCTAGTCACTCCATGATCTTATTCCAAACCACTAAAACTGGGTGACCTGGAAGGTAGAGGGGGTAGACAAGGAGGGCTTCTCATGGCGCTAAGCGTCCTCCCTGTTGACCAACCTAGCATCCGGGAGGTGACCTGAGGATCTACGGATGGGCTTAGTCCCATTGTGTTGAGAGCCCAACACCTTCTCTTGGTTGAAGAGGAATATCACTGTGAGGTAGACATCTAGTTAGGCCAGCAAATGTTTAGGGTTAATCACCATATGTGTTTACAATTTATGTTCATTTATGCTTGCATACACAACCACAATGACATGAAATCTACCATGATGAATTCATAAACCATATTGCAGCAACCAAATACCAGAAAAAACAACCAAACAAATACTCCATACCAATTAATTAACCCAACTCAGTTCATGATGCTAAGTGAGTCTTAAAATCTACTAATTTACACTAATTCAAAAGAACTATGTAGTCTTTGAGGACATAAGTCCCTGACTGCTTCAACTGTGGGAAGTACTTGGGCTCTGCCCAGAAACTCATTGTGACGAGTACCACAGGAACCCCAAAGTAGCTGGCCGCTGAGAGGAATTGCCAAGCGAAATGGGAAATGACCCCTTTCGATTGAGTAGAAACACCTGTGAGGAACAAGCCAAGCGTTGTCTTCTGGCAGTCTTGGTGGTCGAGATACCACCTTCAGCCAATAGGAAGCCATTGAAACCGGGGTCCAAATCTCATTACCACTAGTTTCACACATAAAATCAAACACAATTGATCCTCCACCTTCCTCCTCATGCCTAAGAGGCAAACCACCACCATTCAGAACACTTGATCGGCACCGTCGTAGCTGTTCTTAGTGATCTCCCACACCGTCAGAGGGCCACACAGCCTCTAATTCTGATTTAGACCCATATCAGTCTGAACCAGACCTTCACACCGCACCATCTAGCCCCATGGCTAATACAAATTTGGATCCATTTTCCGGCCTAACCTTAGTAAGTGGACCCATGTCCATATCACAACTTGTTACCAACAACCTTGCAAGTGGCCCAAGAATAGTCATGCAGACTGTCATTAGCCAGCTACCACCACCTATAGTGACTAGCCAAGCTGGCCCACTTACAACACATGGGGGCAGTGGCCCTTCCACACATACTGCCGCTCCTACCACACAGGGGGGTAGTGGACCGTCCACCTACATTGCCCCTACTATCATACATGGGGGAAATGTCCCCGCCACTCATACCATCCCACCCACAACACTTAGGGGCATTGGCCCATCTGCCATAGTGCCACCGCAAGCACCCCCAGCTATGCAGATGCACTATGCACCTGCAAACTCCACCACAATTGCAACCCCATCCCACATTAACTTGGGGTCAAATCTACCCTTCACGGCTCATCTGAACTTGCCTGATTTGGTTAGATTAACAAATGACCCCATCCGCCACCAAGATTTTTGTTCACCTATGCCAACTAAGCTACCATTAGACATCCCCAAGTTTGAAGGCAAAGACGGGGAATGTCCCCAACACCACATAATGAAATTCCATCTATGGTGCTCATCCAACAGCATTGTAGATGACTCCATTAGGCTGACCACAAGCCAAGTACCTGGAATTCAACTCCCTAGCCTTCATGTTCCTACAATATTTCCAACTCCCTGTCAGATATGACGAGGGGGTGGAGATCCTGCTATCCTGCCATCAAAGCACTTCCACTCACATAATTGACCATATCCATGAGTGGCGGCGACGTCGTAGCCTATGCAAAATCCAACTGGACAACAGGATCTTCTTGGATTGGTTCCTTAAGACTTTGCTACCACCCATCGCAAAGGACGTGGCATCTGAACGTCCCCAATCTGAAGAAGAGGCCATATTGAAGGCCCAACAATTTGACCTCATTTATGCTCAATCTAAATACCTGTATACTATCATTCCAGACACTTCCCATCCGAATATCTCCTACCGCGATGCACCGGGGGCATCCCATGCTGCGGACGACATCATAGGATTGGTCTCCCAATATCCATAGCCTCGATCGACACCACCTGCCATTACACCACAACCAAGCAACACTGCTAATGTTGCTTACCAAAACAAGCTCCGGACTTTGCTAGAATGATGTCCTAGTCTGGAGCAACAACTTCCTATGCACAACCTGCACCACCGTAGTAGGCTCAGGCCATGGCTTGGCCAACACAACAGTATGTGGGGCAAATGCCCACATTTGTGGCACCACCACCCCCATAAATCTATTAAGCACCACTAGTGCAACAAGTTAAATCCCTCGCCCCTGCTCCACCCACTCCATTGGGACAAGTGTTCACACAACAAAACCATCCCAACCAGCCTGCCCCCAACAATCAACAAGGGAAAGCTAGGAACAACCGACCCTGCAATCAAGGAAATAACCAACCGTAGGGAGGTGGTCAACAACTGAACCCTCTTGATAATGTCGTGGAAAACCAGCCAACCCAGAATCCCCCATGACCAAATGCACCAAGACACAACGCCTCGTTGCGCAAAAACCAATCATGCACACTTTGTGAGGTCTATGGGCACCACACATTCAAGTGTCCCCTCATGGGGTGCACTAAGAAAGCCATTCGGAACGAGGTCCAACAGGCTAGCAATGCTACAAACTAAGCACAACCCAACCCGACACCACAAGGAATTCCCCCCATGGTGCTTAAAAACCCACTGCCAGTCCAAGTATTGGTGGAAACCACACCCCCTCCCCAACCCAACCCCAACTCTCCAGGGGCACCGCCCATGTCCGAAACAAGTGTTCACCACCTGCGAACCATGACCACTAAAGACGTCAACTTACAGACTAGACGGAATCAGGCTGGTACCACCATCGAACCCGCTGACTCATCAACAACATCCACGTCTAAGACAACCAACATACCTCTCCAGTTACCCCCGTTCTTGTGCCCCCCCATATTTAGAATTGCCAATAATGCCACAGCTAGAGTTGTAGTCAGCTATAGCATTGTGGATGATTTGGCCCAAATGGCAACCACCATGTCTACTCTTGAGGTACTTAAAATGTGCCCAACGCAGCAAAAAGCCTTACTATCCATTGTAGGGGTAGTAGACCCCTTCGAATCCAATCTGATCACCTTTGACATAGAGAATGGGGAACCACGCATGCCCTTCACTATCGCCTTCCAAATCCCAGTGTCCATCCAGAATTTGGTTGTGCACCGATGCATAGTGGATGAGGGGGCATCCGCTTGCATCATATCTACCTTGGTTTGGCAGAAGCTTGGATCAACAATTATGCAACCATCCTCCACGACTCTATGGGTTTATGATGGAAATCCCACTAAATCGCAAGGAATCCTCCCCCATGTCCCCATCACGTTAGCCAGGAAGACAGTCCTGATTAACATCGAAGTCGTCAATGCTCAACTGAACTACAACCTCCTCCTCGGAAGGAGTTACATGTACGCCATGCGAGCCATTGCGTCAACTGTATTTCACCTCATGATGTTCCCCCATGAAGGGAAGATTGTGACAGTTGGCCAACTCACCTACCATGATCTACAAGGGTTAATAGCACCTGCCAACGTTATCCCTACCATCACCACCATTGAGCCGCAAGGGGTGACCACACACACTAACATCATCCCTGCAACCAACACTATGGTTGAAAACACACCAGCTTCCCCATCATTGAATGTTGTCCCTGGGTTGTTTACCGATCCCACCATGATGGCTCCTTTTTCGTTGGTGTCACCACCACTGACACAAAAGAAAACTGCGGACTTGTGCATGGTCTCATCAAGCATCGCTGCACCCAGATAGCAACCGCAGCCACAGCCCCAACCACAACCACAACATCGTCCGCAGCCTCAATGCCAATAGTATTCGCAACATCACCTGCAGTAGCAGCATTACGTGCATCCGCAACCAAAAACTCACCCCCACATGCAACTAGTTGGGAGTTATGTGGGTTCATCTCCAGTCCATACAATTCCCTTCCTCTTTCCCCCACCTGGTGTCATGAGCAAGCCGGTCATGGCCATGTTAAGCCTACCCAACTTTACGTTGGGGATTCCAGTGTGGTATCTTGATCCACTAGCTCAACCAGCAATGCCCCAGGTTGTGTTCACCCTAGTGCAACCTATTGTGGTTGAGTCTCACCCTCCACCTGGTCTGCACAAGCCAACCACTGCACCTGCACCTGCACCGCCCCAACCCAAAAGGGCTAGGGGTAAAAACACCAAAGCCACCTCAGAACCATGACAAGTTCCACCTTGTGCCGTCTATGAACAACAGGGCTATCCAACTCAGAATTGCCCTGAAATCCCAATGATCCGTGCGCATCTAGATGCCATGGATATGAATGAAAACATCCTCGTGGTTGAGCTCCCAACCGCGCCAGTAGTCAGGAACAAGGCATTGAGGACAAACCATGCTTGCACCCTTTGTAGCTTGTATGGACATTACTCCCACCATTTCCAAGACCTACCTGAATTTTGAATGGCTCTTGCTAACATCTGTCACCATTCCCTTGAGTCTGAGATCACCTTGATCAAAGAAGTTCACCCACCACCGCCTTCTTCAGACACCATGTCCATTTACATGATGCCCATGTCCACTGACCCGCTCATCTCCTCCTCCACCAACGGCCCATCATACCTGTTACTTCGTTGCTTCAATAACGATGAGGAGATACTTGAAGCTCTAACCGCCCCGGAATACCCATGGCATGACATGCACCATCGATCGTTCTTCCTCCTGGAAGAACTTGTGTCACAGTCTGACCAGTTTTCCATGGAGACCAAAGATTTCATCCATGGGAAGGTTGACTGGTTCAAGAACCCAATCCCAGCACCCGATGCCTTCAAAGAAGGGAACATGGCGAACATTTCGCCAACAATTAAAATCAACATCTCAACCAACTCTGAGATCATTGAGGAAATCATGGTGGGGGCATATTCCTCCCCAGAAGAGGTCGATGCCTACACAGCTCTCTTCCAAGAATTCCACGACATCTTCGCATGGTCATACATTCAAATGCCCGGCTTAGATCCATCCATCATGGAGCACCACATCGACACATGGCTTGATGTGGCACCCATCCACCAGAAGCAGCAGCCCATCCATCCATCCAAATTGGTTGCAGTGAAAGCCAAGATAGAGAAGCTGCGCATAGCCGGCTTCATTTATCCCATTGCATACACCACTTGGGTTCCTAATCCTATTCCCGTGAATAAAAAATAGGGTACCATCCACGTTTTCACAGACTTCCATGATATCAAAGGGGCATACACCCTTATTGAATCTGATGGACAACTCTTGGAGAACCCCCGCAAGGGGCTCTACCTCAAGAGATTTTACGCTTAACATCACCAATGAGTTTCTTCATTTTTTTTTCTTGTTTTTCAACATTTTTAGCACAAGTCAGCAACAGCACCATTAGTTGCTAATCCAAATTCACCCAGAACTGGTTCAAGACACCTCTCACACCTCCGGGCTCAATTTTTCATTTCCTGATGAGACCATCGTCTCATGTTTAATAAATCAATTTCGGGACCATTTCCCACAAGCCACCTTAGATTACAAGCCACGACATGATGATGCAAGTTTCCATAGACCTATACTTGTATCACACCTCCTGACTGCAACTCATGCGATTTTTTGGGCCACCGTCCATTAAGGAATGTAATTTTACTTTTATTTTTGTATTTATAATTTTCTTTTTTCCCCGTACCTTACGCAGACATCTGGACCATCATCCACAAAACCCTTTCTTTTTCTTCCATGTATTTGGCATATAAGTGTCCACGGAATTGCACTCACATCGCATGTAGTCAAGTTCGTCCATCGAAACACACACACACACTCTCTTGACCTCTGTCTAAGAGCCACCTCGGTTTGCATGCCTCTGCCGCACCGACTCGCGACCCTCTACTGCGATATATCCCACACATGTATTGGTATGTTTGAGAGCCTTCTGCTTCATCCATACTACGCAAATGACCTTTGGACCTCTGTCCACCATCCCAACATGGGGCATTGCTCGTGCCACAGCAGTTGATTGACCACACAGGAGTTTTGTTTAAGATTTTTTCTGACTCCTTAAAACAATGAAAAGATATCCGAGCGTAGCTACTTCCTTTCCCACTCGCTAAAGTATAGGAAAGGGCATCTACATCATCTCATTTACCTCCTTTTGCGGACCATGTAGACCATCAATTGAAAAGGACCTCCTTGGCACACTCAAGCCAAGACAGTTCCCCTCTGCATACTTTTATGCTTTCTCGGGCAAAGGGGCCACACTTTACGAAAAATCTCACCATCGGTTGTCGTTAAGCTCTTTTCCAACCGTCTCATCAAGAAAATATTTTAAAGCAAACTTGGTTTCATTCTTGCTCGTAAAAGTATCTGAATGACCGTCCAGTCAGTATAGGTTTAAAATTTTCCGGCCTGATTGGACTACCAATGGTAAAGAAGTCTCTCATCCCCTACAGGATGGGAGAGCTCTCCTATGTATAATTTTACCCTTTTTTCAGACACAAGAGACTACCAACAAAAAATATCCCCCACTGGAGTCTTCTTCATGCTTTCAGACTCTCTAAAATTTAAAGCACCATCGAGCATTTACCTTCTCGGGGTCACCAAAAATCCACAAGATCGTACCACAATGGTGTCCCTAGACACCACCCCACAGAAAAAAGTTTGGAAGCATCCCTACATTGGGTTGCCTTTGTTCAGAGTACTCTACAATGTGTCTTCCTTGGATCCCATCAGTATCAAAAGTGTCCACCTCCTCCAAGTATTTCCCATCTGCAGCGACATTCCCGGTATTACAGCTATGATCCCATTCCCTTGAGTCAGTTTAATTTGCTGCCTGGTCCGCCCTACCGTCATACTCTGAACAAAGGAAATTTGAGTCTCCCACTCCCCCTTGCCCCTATTTAGTTCTTTCTCTTCCCTCCCCTCCCCCCCAATTCAGTGAGTCAGTCTGCAGATTGCTTCACACATTTCGGTTATCCCTCGCGCTCTTGGTCGAGGAAACATCATTGCCTTGACTAGGGGCAGGTCTCCCTCTATTGACGCCAACACACATATTCCAGAGGATAGACCCAGAGGTTCCTGTACCTTGGTTTCATTTACATCATTGATGAGTTCCTTGGACCACTTGAGAGGAGTCCTTAGTTCCTCTTGGGATGGTTGTTTCTCACGTGCTCGACTTCAACTCCATCATCACACCGTTGAGATTCGTACAGGGTTTGTTCTGCACAGTACTTGGTCAAAGACCCCAGATGTCACCTGACTCTAGCACATTGGTGAAGTCCACTTGAGGGACCTAAACAGGTTATGTCCCTTGTGATTTCTGGGTTGCGTTGGAGACAGTGTTTAGAAGCCCTAGCAGTGCTTCGATATACCTTTATGATTGATGCATCATACTTGTAGCACAGAGAATCTGACTCTCAATCAGTGAGTCCACAGAGCTATGTACTAGATCTAGCAGACCGTTAGTCATGAAGATATAGCATTCCATGAGAATGCCATGGGTCCAATGTACTAGATCAATATTGTATTTAGCCTCACATGGACGCAACCATCATTGTAACAACAGTTGTATATGATCGACTCTTGTATTTTAGAGCATAGATCAAATTATTCTTTTGACATTGTCACGAGAATGGGGATGCCCGCCTCATCCATATACATGGCACACATTTTTTGTATCTCACCCATTGATGTGAACCAAATTAATACAAAAACCAAAATCCACCATGCCACAGCCCCGGAAGCACCACCTCTACACAACAAATCCTATGATGTCCATTGGCCATATGTTGAGATCCTTCCCTCACACATTAGGGGGCAATCTATTAACCCAAAAATCCCCCACGTAGCTCTCAATGGCCTACACCACCCGAGGACACCATCTCACAACCTTCATATCACTCCATAAGACCCTCCACTGGACCCCCACAACTCCAAAATAGCCTAAGGATGAAGAAAAAGGGATAAAAACCCCAAAAAGGAGCCCAAAATAGTCCCCTAGGAGCTAAAGCCCTAAAAAAGGGGATAAAACCCTAAAAGGGGCTAAAGTTAGGGCGAAAGGGGCTAAAGGCCCAAAAAAGGGGCTAAAGCCCTGACCAAGGGCTTAAAACCCTAAAACCCCTTGGAAAAGCTATTAAAGGAGGGTGGGGGGTCACTCTCAAAACACTCCTCCCTTGCATACTGTTATGCTGCCCAAGTGGATGCCTTGAGACACATTTGCCTCTCAAGCCACCCACACTCCCTCTCCTCCATTCCCATCAATCCATTGCTCCCCATCCATGAGAGAGGAGTGCTTCCACAAGCTAGGGCTAGGGCATGGTGGCCCATTTCCACTAGAGAAGGTATAACCATGTTTCATGTTTTATTTCTTAGTTGTTTAGTTTGCTTTGATTTTTAGCCCTTATTTCATTTACAAGTTTTGCTTAACATTGTTTTGCAGGTTATTGTAGCTTAGGATTTGTTTTGTAGGTTATTGGAGGCAGAACCCTAACCTCTTGTGTGCAGAGGGGTTCACCATTGCTCCATTTTCTTCTTTCTGTTCTTATATTAGTTTTAGTTTACTGCCATTTACATTATGTTTTATTTTATGCATTTACTCACTAGTAGAAACCTACCCTTCTATCCTATAGACAAAAGGGCTTCATTCCTGCCCCTATAGTAGGGAGAAATCCTTACTACAAGCACTACGACAAGGAAGAAAAAGACAACGTTGAAATTCAAGCAACGTTTCAATCAGAGGTGCAAGATGAGTCATGGATTTGGCATTTCAGATTTGGACATCTGAATTTTGATGGGATGAATCTACTACAAATGAATAATATGGTGAAAGGATTTCTATTGATCGAAAAACCATAGAGAGTTTCTGAAGGCTGGATTTTTGGCAAGCAACACAGAGACACTTTTCTAGTCAAAAAGTCATATAGAGCACGCACACCACTTGAAATTGTGGACTCTGATATTTGTGGCCCAATGTAGACACTGTCCGTAGGAGGATGCAACTATTTTATTGCTTTTATTGTTGACTTCACTAAAAAAACATGGGTATATTTTCTAAAACATAAATCTGATGCATTTGGTTGTTTACAATAGTTCAAGGCAGTCATGGAGAAGCAAAGTGCATATAGCATACAAATCATAAGGACCGACAAAGGTGGTGAATATGTCTCAAATGATTTCCTAAATTTTTGCAATACCCATGGCATAGACAAGCAATTAATTGTGCGGTATACACCTCAGTAGAATGGTGTCATAGAGAGAAAGAACAAAACCATTGTAGAGATGGTGCACAACATGATGGAATCCAAGCATTTTCCAAATGAATATTGGGATGAGATAGTGGAAACTGCTGTATACATCATGAACTGGTGTAACAAAGAGCATGAAGAACAAAGTCCCTTATGAGTCATGTACATCTATGAAACACAATGTCTCTCATTTAAAAGTTTTTGGTTGTGTCGCATATGCTCATTGTTCTAGATGAGCTAAGAAGGAAATTAGGCAATAAGGGGCATAATGCATTTTTTAGGTTATTCTGAAAACACAAAAGCAAATAAGTTGTATGACATTGTTGCAAGAAAATTAATTATCAGTTGCGATGTTCAATTTGTTGAGAACGAAGCCTGAGATGGAACTGTCAAGAAGAATGTCAAGATTGTAGCATGATGATATGACAGAGGAATTGGTTCAACACCACATGTGAGCAAAAACGTTGCATCCTCATTAACTCCCAATACACCTGACATGTTTCAGCACAAGGAACTTCAACACAAGTCGCAGCTGAAGCTATGCAAACAAGCACACCAAGAGCTCAACAAACTCCATCAACCAATTCGACGAGGTCAACATCGACAAATCCAAGAAAGACAAGAAGTCTGCATGAATATATGACGTTGGTAAACCAAATTCATTCTTTATTTTTGCATTAGTATCTCAAATAGATGATCCTATAACATTTGATAAGGTTTTTAAAGATGAAGTATGGGAACAAGACATGGATGAAGAGATAAAATGCATTGAGAGGAACCAAACATGGGAGGTGGTATATGTATCGAAAGATAAGGATGTAATTAGTGTTAAATGGATTTACAAGACCAAGAAATATGCTGATGGAAGTGTACAAAAGAACAAGGAAAGATTGGTCACAAGAGGGTTCACACATCAGCCCAACATAAATTCAATGAAACTTTTGCATCGGTCGCATGCATGGACACAATTAGAATAGTTTTGGCCATTGATGCACAAAACAAATGGCTTGTTTATCAAATGGATGTTAAATCTGCATTTTTAAATGGCTATCTGGAGGAGGAAGTGTATGTGTAACAAGCAAAAGGCTATGAAGTCCCAGGACAAGAACACAAAGTATACAGGCTGAAGAAGACACTCTATGGTTTGAAGCAAGCTCCTATAACTTAGTACAATCACATTGATTCCTATCTCACCCAAAATGGATTTCAAAAGAAGTGAAAGTGAATCGATGCTATACATCAAAGTTAATGAGCAAGGTAACATGTTAATTGTTTGTCTGTATGTAGATGATTTAATATTTACTGGTCATTTTGGCATAAAGGATTTTAGAACAATCATGGAAAGTGAATTTGAAATGACTAATTTAGGGGTTATGAAGTATTTTCTAGGCATTGAATTCCAGCAATATGAAAGTGGTATATTTATATCATAGTTCAAGTATGCAAACACAGTTTTGAAAAGATTTGATATCCATCTAATTGCAAGGTAGCCCCAACGCTAGTGATAACATGATTAAAATTGAGCAAGGATGATGATGGATCAAATGTAGATCCTACGTTGTTTAAGAGCTTGGTTGGTATCCTTATGTATTTAAATGTGGTAAGGCCAGACATCATGTATGGAGTAATTCTGATCTCAAGATTCATGTAGTCACCAAAATAATTGCATTGACAAGTAGATAAGAGAATTTTGAGGTATGAAAGTGGCACAACGGATCTTGGCATTATGTATTCAACCTCAGAAAATTTTAAACTCATTGGATACAATGATAGCGACAATGGAGGCAACATAGATGATAGGAAAAACACATCTTGGTACACATTTTATTTTTGTACAGGTGTTGTGTCGTGGGATTCAAAGAAATATCCCATTGTGAGTCATGACTCTTTCTTCAGCAGAAACACAATATCTTGCAGCCACAAGCACTGCATGTTAAGTTGTTTGGATGCGGAGAATGTTAAGGGATTTGCTGCAGAACTAGAAATAACCAACAACTATTTACTGCGACAATAGTTCAACTATATCATTGTTGAAGAATCACGTGTTCCACAAAAGAACCAAGCACATCGACACAAGTTATCATTTCATAAGAGAATTGGTAAATAATAAAGAAATATGTTTATTGTTTTGCAAGTCTGAAGATCAGGTGGAAGACATCTTTACAAAACCAAGGGACATGTTCCAGTATCTGCAAAGTTACTTAGGAGTAACAAGTTATGCTCAGTAAATTCTATCATGCACAGAGCAAGTTCCAGCTCTGAAACATTTCGTACATCTTCTTATAATTAAGGGGGAGTGTTGGAAATTTAGATATGTATCACATCTCAACTAACTCTGTAAGTGTCCATATAAGTACAAGTTTGTCAGTCTGTCTTTCAGGTTATGGATTTCACATCTCACCATCTTTAACCAACCTAATAGTATTTATGAAAGTCAAGTTCTTAGGTAGAAATTAATTACAGTCTTAATGTTATTGGGTAGCTTCCGATAGAAGCAAAATTTAGTCTTTGTATATGTAGAAGAAAAGTAATGAAAAACAAAGTCTTTGGGAGAAGAACAGAGTAAGAGAAAAAGAAGAAGAAAAACTCTAAGAAGAATTCTAGAGCTCACTCTAGTGTTTTGGAATGTGTTGAGAGCCCAAGCTCTGTAAAAGGTGAAACATCCAAGTATATTCCCAAGTATTATAGTTTTATTATTGAATGCATGTTTTATTTATGCTGCACATCTTCAAATATTTCACCAAGTAAAAGTAGTTTAGTTTTAACCCTCCACACAAGTCCTATTTAATATTTTGGTTATATGATATTATGAGCTTGTAGTACTAACAAGTTACAAAGTGGTGAAATGTGTTTTTCATTTTATAATTAATAAATAAATAAATATCCTTTTCTAAAGTTATGTTAAATGTGGACCTCTCCAAGTGGAGTCATGTAGAAGTTGTAGAAGTTATCTAGACCAAAATGAAAAGAAAATTAAAATATTTACTACATAGTAACTCAAGTCAACTATCCCTTGAAATAGGAGTATGTGATTGTAAACTAAAAAAGTGATGGTAAATTAAATAGGAGTATCTCCCTGGAAACATGAGTATGTGATTGTAGACTCTAAAGGTGATGATAAGTTAATTTACAGATAGACTCTAAGCATTATTGTCACTCCAAATGTTTTTCAATACATGACATCAAGAACATAATAAATTGAAATGTCCAACCCACATTTTCAATGTGAGAGCCTATATAACCTTCATTGTTCCAAACCATCTCAAATTTCTTTATTCGTCTTTTAAAATCATAGCATAAGCTTATAAAATCACAGCATAATGCTAGAATCTAACATGGCTTAATGTAATATAACACATGTATTGTAATATGGCTCACATCCTTACATTGCTTGTAGTCTCACAACATCTTGTCTTAAAATATTATAATAAGGCTCATAGTCTTACATAGTTATTTAGATTGCATGAAATAGGTGAACCTATGCATGATTGAGCATCATATCTAAGGTTTGTTATTTGCATTACATAACATAACATTGCTAGTACAGATTGTTAATAGTAAGCAAGAGAAGCAGACTCTACTATTTATTATTCATTCCATAGGCATGAAAGATGTCATAAAAAACCTGGGTTGTTCAATCTCTCTTGGACGTTTGGCATCATGTCCTCATAAAGTTGGATTATTCAATCTCTCCTGGACATTCAGCATCGTCGAAGATGTCTGGCACTTCTACTGTACCTTGAAGCATCTCAACAACTATCCCCATTGAAGGCCTCAAATCCTTATCAAACTGTATGCACCACAACATAGTCATCACCACTCTCTCCACCTCTTCCCAATCTGTTATTGAATTTGCATCAACTACAATTAGCTTCAGATCCACCATCTCCCTCATTCTCCCCATCTTCATTTGCTCCACTGCCCACTGTGGAAACTGATAACTAGCACGTCTACCAGAACCCCCCATGGTCGTCTCATGATGGGCACTGAACATTGTGTTGTCTTTCCCACTCACAATCTCTAGCAAAACGATGCTGAAGCTGTAAACATCTGCTTTGGCCATAATGGGAAGATTTCTCACCCACTCTAGCGCTAGATATCCTTGCGTCCCTCTGATTGTTGAGAAGCACAAATTCCGTTCTCTGTCCACCAGCTTGGCCAGCTTGAAGTCTGATACTTTGGGAATGAAATTGTCATCTGTGAGAATGTTTTGAGGTTTTATGTCACAGTGAAGAACCCAGTCCAGGAGTTCCTCGTGCATGTACGCGATTCCCTTCTCCATTCCCATAGTGATAGCATGCCATTGATTACACTGGAGAACGTTCTTATTATCCTCCGAGAATAAGTAGCTATCCAGAGACCCCTTAAGAACGTACTCGTATACCAAGATTTTGTGTTCACCCTATGCGCAGAAGCCCAACATGTGGATGAGATTCATGTGGTGGATTCTTCCCACTATTGTAACTTCTACTCTGAATCGCACTTTTCCTCTATCCACCCCTTCCAGTTTCTTAACAGCGACCTGTCGGTTGGATGATAAAGTTCCCTTGTAAACAGTACCAAAGCCTCCTTTCCCAATGATTTCGCTGAATTTGTTGGTCGCCGATTGGAGTTCTACAAACGAGAATATCTATGGCCCTGTAGTAAGCCCTTGAATTCCCAAGTAGGAATACATCCCGTACCATTTGAACAAATACCACCATCCCAGTTCGAAGCAAGAAACCTATAGAATGGCTATGGTGATGAGGATTTTGACTAGAATATTCCAGAGTCTGTGTCTGTGGGGATTTTCAGGCTTATGAAGCTCTATGCCATTCAGATCGGGCGGTGGGAAGGTCAGACCATTTGCTGGAGAAAGCACGGCTTTGTTGGAAGAATTGTAAGGAAAATCCGATGAGACTTTGATGTAAACGGTGTTCAGAGATGTTGTAGATTGGATGCCATTGAACACATTACCTTTAGGAAAACAATTACCTATGCCATCCAATATGTATGCGAAGGCTTTGCATCTCTAGTCAATCATACAGATCTCCTTGCATTGTTCCAATGCGTGGTATTTATTGTATGTGTCGATATCATTACCATAAAAATAAACATGCTCTAGATAAAAAGTTTGATCTTTCCTAAAAAATTATACTCTTGAGGCTTGAGAGGATACATAGGCTCACAGCCCGCAAACCGATTACTGCTATTCACCATGCGAAAGCCCAATAGACAAGCACAATGGGGATTTGGGGTTTCAATGCAAAGTGAATTGTTTCTGTGCTTTGAGTGCTATCATAATGTTTTCTGCCAAATGTGTAGGCAATAAGATCTGGATTAGGCCAGTCGACTACATAATTGTCGGTTCCATCAAAGGAGAGACTCAAAATGTTATTGTTGTCAAAGAAGAGATGATAATAGCCAGTCATGTAGCTTTAATTGCTGAATCTTGAGTTAAGGTTTGTGTTCATGGATTTCCCAGGAAGGAGAGCATCAGTAGGCTACTGGAAGATTTGCCACATGAAATTTCCAATTTTAGAAACTAGAACAATATTGCCCGTGTCCCATAGCACAAGCTAGGCAACGTTATCAGACTTTCCCAATTTAGATTTCCAGACTAGGGTTTTATCGGCATCAGTGAGAACGGGATTGTCGTATTTCCTAAGTGTGAGAGAATACTCCCATCCATTGACGGGATTATCTATGTTAGCCATCCATACAAGATTTATATTGGATTGAGCATACCATATTGCGAATACGTACGCATTTAAGCCAACATGATAGATACCTGCAATGAATGTTTCATGAGGCTGGGATACCATATAAAATCCCTGAATCGATGGAATTTGCTCTTGGGAGAGAGCCTACTTTCTTCCCAGGGACGACAAATTGCTTATAATCCCTGACCCTTGCATGGAGGGAATTGAGCTAATGGAAGCTAAAACTACCAGAAAAGAACATAGATGCCGAATGGATTTCTGACTTCAAATATCCATTTCTAGATTGCAAGCCAGTTGAAAAATAACAACTACAACTAGGTTGTTAACAGAAAAAATAATTCATTTTAGTCACGTAGACGAAGGGCGCTATGTGTATTGCAACAAAATAATCTAGTTACTGACTCAGAGGAAGGAATTGATTTGAACCTTTTACCACAAACACAGGTATTATATTCCAGGTCACATTTACAGTGAAAAACCTATTGATTTTGTTGGAAATATTAATCACTCACAGATCCATACCTAACTCTTAGCTGACCCTGTCAGAGTCTGTATCAGTCAAGATCTTATCGGTCAGTCTGAAAAGAGGGAAGAGTCCATGATTAGTCAATGTAAACGAGTCGAATTTATTTCTGAAGCTAAGTTGTTAGGTAGATAGTTATTACAGTCTTTAATGGTGAATCAATCGACTCATGTAGAGGCAATTTTCAGGTTTCCTATAAGTAGATGAAGATTGTAAATTAGGTTAGACAATAGAGAGTGAGATAGCAGAACTCACGAGAGAACTCCAGGGTGAGAAAAGAGAAGTTGAAGCTCAAGATTCTATGTAAGTGATTCAATCGAAGAGCCGAAGCTTTGTAAAGGGATCAGTCTGTGAGCCAACAAGTCTAGACAGAGAAGTTTGTAATACCTTTGTTATATCTGCATAGTTATATTTATGAAATATTTTATGGTTGAATGCATGTTTTTTTGGCCACACAATATTCCATATTTACTTGTGTAAATGTCTTTCACAATTACAGTTGAGTGAAAGAACAAGAATCCTTAAATTTCTCACTCTGTGTAAGTTCCAAGTTTTACAGCACATTGGTTGACTCAAGTCTTCCTACATATTTGGGCATATGTTTTTATAAGTTCTTTGGATTTATCAATGTGTCCATTTTTACTTCATTTTACTCACATGTGAAAATCATTTGTAATTTCTTAAGTCTTTTAAACTAAGAAACTTACTCTATAGATTTTGAAGAAACCAAGTGAACCGACAAGGTCAGTTGAGTAAGCCGACTTGAGAGGTTGAAGAGGTCAACCGACTTGAGAGGTCGAAGAGGTCAGCCAACTTAGAGGTCGAAGTTCCGACTTGAGAGGTTGAAGAGGTCAGCCGACTTGAGAGGTCGAAGAGGTCAACCGACTTAGAGGTTGAATTCGGTAGAACCGACAAGTCGAAGTAAATTAGTCGGGTCGAAATTCTGACCAAAATTTTATAAACTTGTCTAGTCCGGAGATAGACAAGTTTCACCCGACAAGTGAAAAGGGGTAAAAGAGGTTGGCGTGAGAATATTTAATTTTAATATTAACTAAGCGGTAAACTCAAGTTTAGTCGGCTTGGTTTTGGCTACTGGTATCAGAGCAAGGTTTATATTAGTGCAATTCTTAGGAAAGAAATCTTGTCTTAAAAGGTGGAAAATTAATTTTCAAAGGAAAGTTAATTAAAAATAAAAAATGGCTTCCACTTCTATTTCATTGCAAACTCCAATTTTTATAGGAAAGAATTATGAATATTGGTCTTTAACAATGAAGGCTTTATTCAGAGGTCAAGATGTCTAGGAGATAGTCCAGCATGGTTATACAGAACCAACATACATGACAACATATAACAATCTCACACAGGCTGAGAAAGATGTCTTGAGAGAATAGAGGAAGAAAGATGGAAAGGCTATGTTCTACATACGTCAATATATGCATGAGAGCATACTCCAAAGAGTAGCAGCAAAAACTAATGCTAAGTAGGCATGGGATACATTGGAGACTGCATATCAAGGTTTGGATAAGGTAAGGACATCCAAGCTGCAGATTCTGAGAAGATATTTTGAATCTCTGTCCATGAAAGATTCAGAGACTATAAACACATTCTACACCAGATTTGTTGGTTTGATAAACCAACTGAAATATCATGGAGAATCCATAGAATACCGAAGGGTTGTTGAAAAAAGTTTCTCAGAAGTCTTCCCCCAAGATTTGACAACTTGGTTGTGACCTTGGAAGAACACATAGACATGTCGACATTTACCATTGATGAGCTGCAAGCTTCACTCATCAATCATGAACATGGACTCAGTAGAACACAAACATCATTGGAAGGTGCATTTGTAGCACAGTCATCCATAAGCTATGGTATAGGCAAGGGGGGAAAACAACTTCAGAGGAAGAGGAAGAAGTTATTCAAGAGGAGGACGAGGCAGAAGTCTTGCAAATGTCAGTGGCAGAGGAGATAAACAGAACCCAAGTCAGCCAAGTGACCATAGGTTTGATAAATAAAAAATTCAATGTCATTATTGTAAGAAGTTTGGTCATTATGCATATAAATGTAGGAAGAAACAATATGACCAAGGAAGACAAAGCCCAAATCAGTCAACCAGCACCAAAACTTCGACAAGTGCAATATTAATGGCATTGACATCTCTACTTGAATGCAATGCTGTTTAAGAAAGTCCACATGACATATGGTACTTAGATTCAAGATGCAGCAACCACATGAGTAGTAATTTAATTTTTTTTTCTAGTCTAGACAATTTAGTTCAAACTGATGTTACACTTGGAAACAATGTCCAAGTTACTGTCTTAGGAAAAGGAACTGTTGATATTTTAACCAAACAGGGGGAGAGTAAGTATATTCCTGATGTCTATCATGTTGAAGGTTTGAAACATAATTTGTTAAGCATTGGACAACTGATACAGAAAGGCTACAGAGTCTACATGGAAGATGATCACTGTGTGATTAAAGACAAGCGTCCAAGAGACCAGCTGATAGCAAAAGTGCTAATGAAAAGAAATCGCTTGTTTTCATTGAGGATAGTTCCTGACATGAAAGGGAAGACAAACACAGGAGCTACATTCAAGGAAGAAAGTGAAGAAATAGTAGAGCTCCTCGACAAGAGAGAAAATGGCAGTGATAATTTGCAAGTTGCATTTCAAATAGAAGTTCAAAATGAATCCTGGTTATGGAATTTCAGATTTGGACATCTGAATTTTGGTGGCCTGAAGCTACTGCACACAAAGAATATGGTAAAAGGATTACCATTGATAGACAGACCAGAAAGGTTTTGTGAAGGCTACATTTTTGGCAAGCAATATAGAGAGACTTTTCCAGTTGGAAAGTCTTATAGAGCATGCACACCACTTGAAATTGTGCACTCTGATATTTGTGGTCCAATGCAGACATCATCCATTGGTGGCTGCAAGTATTTTCTAACTTTTATTGATGACTACTCAAGAAAAACATGGGTATATTTTTTGAAACATAAATTTGATGCATTTAGTTATTTTCAACAGTTCAAGGCACTCATGGAGAACCAAAGTGGACATCGCATCAAGATATTACGGACCGACAGAGGAGGTGAATATGTTTCAAATGAATTTCTAAATTTTTGCAAGACCCATGGAATACAGAAGCAATTCACTGCATGGTATACACCTCAACAGAACAGTATTGTCGAAAGAAAAAATAGAACCATCATGGAGATGGCATGCAGCATGTTGGCAGCTAAGCATTTTCCAAATGAATATTGGGGTGAAGTAATTGCAACTGCCATTTACATTATGAACTGGTGTCCGACAAAGAGTGTGAAGAACAAAGTTCCCCAAGAAGCATGGATAGGTATGAATCATAGTGTTTCACATTTAAAAGTTTTTGTTGCATATGCTCATGTTCCAGATGAGCTGAGAAGGAAGCTAGACAAGAAGGGACAGAAATGTATTTTAGTCGGTTATTCTAAAGACACAAAATCTTACAAGTTGTATGATCCCATCGCAAGGAAAGTGATAATCAGTCGAGATGTTCAATTTGTCGAAAATGAACCATGGGATGGAACTATCGACATAAATATCAAGATTGTGTCAAATGTCGACAATGATGATATGGAAGAGGAAGTGGTTCAAACACCACATGTAAGTCAACCATTCGTAGCACCGTCAACTCCCATGACACCACAACATGGTTCAGCACAAGGGCCATTGACACAAGTAGTGGATCAAGTTACATCGACAAGCACACCAAGAGGACAACAAACTCCATCAAGCATTTTGTCAAGGTCGACATCAACAGAACCGGTGAATACAAGAAGTATGCGAGAGATATATGAAGCTGGTACACCAAATTCATTCTCTCTCTTTGCATTATTTTCTCCTATACATGATCCACTAACATTTGAAGAAGTTGTTGAAGAAGAAGTATGGGCACAAGCCATGTATGAAGAAATAGAAGGCATTGAGAAGAACCAGACATGGGAACTGGTTGATGTACCAAAATAACAAGATGTAATCAATGTCAAATGGATTTACAAGACCAAGCAAGATACTGATGGGAATGTGCAGAAGCACAAAGAAAGAATGGTAGCAAGAGGGTTCACACAGTAACCCGACATAGACTTCAATGAAACGTTTGCACCTGTTGCATGCATGGATACAGTCAGAACAGTTTTGGCCATTGCCGCACAAAACAAATGGTGTGTTCATCAAATGGATGTCAAGTTAGCATTCTTAAATGGCTATCTAGAAGAGGAAGTATATGTGTAACAACCACAAGGGTAGGAAGTTCCAGGTCAAGAGCATAAAGTGTACAGGCTGAAAAAGGCACTATATGGTTTGAAGCAAGCTCCTAGAGCTTGGTACAGTCGGATTGATTCCTATCTCACTGAAAATGGATTTCACAGAAGTGAAAGTGAGCCGACATTGTACATCAAAGTGAATGAGCAAGGTAAGATGTTAATTGTCTGCTTGTATGTAGATGATTTAATATTTACTGGTGATTTTGGTATAGTATATTTTAAAGCAATCATGGAAAGTGAATTTGAAATGACTGATCTGGGGCTTATGAAGTTTTTTCTGGGAATTGAAGTTCAGCAGTCTAAAAGTGGTATTTTTATATCACAGACAAAGTATGCAAGTGAAGTTTTAAAAAGATTTAACATGTCTAATTGGAAGACAACCCCAACACCAGTAATAACAGGTTTAAAATTGAGCAAGGATGATGAAGGATCCATTGTCGATCCTACGTAGTTCAAAAGGCTTGTTGGCAGCCTTATGTATTTGACAGCGACAAGACCAGACATCATGTATGGAGTAAGTCTAATCTCAAGGTTCATGGAGTCACCAAAAGAATCACATTGGCAAGCAAGTAAAAGAATTCTGAGATATGTAAGTGGCACAAAATACCTTGGTATTATGTATTCAACCTCATAAAATTTTAAACTCATTGGCTACACTGACAGTGACAATGGAGGCTGCATAGATGACAGGAAAAGCACATCTGGGTACACATTTCATTTTGGTACAGGTATTGTTTCATGGGCTTCAAAGAAACAACACATAGTAACTCTGTCTTCAGCTGAAGCAGAGTATGTTGCAGTGACAAGTGTTGCATGTCAAGCTGTCTGGATGAGGAGAGTATTAAAAGAGTTGTCACAAAACCATCAAGAACTGACAACTGTATTCTGCGACAACAATTCAGCCATAGCATTATCAAAGAATCATGTGTTTCACAAGAGAGCTAAGCACATCGACACAAGGTTTCATTTCATAAGAGAGTAGGTGAACAACAAAGAAATTTGTTTGGAATTTTGCAGGTCTGAAGATCAACTTGCAGACATCTTTACAAAACCATTGGTAAAGGAAACATTCCAGTATTTGCGTAGTTATCTTGGAATGACAAGTTCTGCATATTGAACTCTGTCATAAACAGAGCATGTCTAAGCTTTGAAACATTTTGTAATATTTTTTTTAATTACGATCTACTCATAATTAAGGGGGAGTGTTGGAAATATTAATCACTCGCAGATCCTTACTTGACTCTCAGCTAACCCTATCAGAGTCTGTATTAGTCAAGATCTTGTCGATCAGTCTGATAAGAGGGAAGAGTCCACAATTCGGCAATGTAAACCAGTCGAATTTATTTCTGAAGCTAAGTTGTTAGGTAGATAGTTATTACAGTCTTTAATGGTGAGTCAGTCGACTCATGTAGAAGCAATTTTCAGGTTTCCTATAAATAGTAGAAGAAGATTGTAAATCAGGTTAGACAATAGAGAGTGGGACATCAGAACTCATGAGACAACTCCAGGGTGAGAAAAGAGAAGTTGAAGCTCAAGCTTCTGTGTAAGTGATTCAGTCGAAGACCCGAATCTCTATAAAAGGATCAGTCGGTGAGCCGACAAGTCTGGACAGACAAGTTTGTAATACCTTTTTTATTTCTGCATAGTTATATAGTTATATATATGAAATAGTTTATGGTTGAGTGCATGTTTATTTGGCTGCACAATATTTCTATATTTACTTGTGTAAATGTCTTTCACAATTATGGTTGAGTGAAAGAACAAGAATCCTTAAATTTCTCACTCCGTGAAGGTTCTAAGTTTTACCGCACATTGGTCGACTCAAGTCTTCCTACATATTTGGGCATACGTTTTTATAAGTTCTTTGGATTTGTTAACTTGTCCATTTTTACTTCATCTTACTCACAGGTGAAAAGCATTTGTAATTTCTTAAGTCTTTTAGACTAAGAAACTTACTTTGTAGACTTCGACAAAACCAAGTGAACCGAAAAGGTTGGTTGAGTAAGCAGCCCACTTAGAGGTCAAAGTCGATAGAACTGACAAGTCGACAAGTGAAAAAGGGAAAAAAAGGTCCACGTGAAAATATTTAATTTTTAATATTAATTGAACGGTAAACTTAAGTTTAATTGGCTTGGTTTTGGCTAACAATTACTAGATATATAATGAAATCAACCATGGTAACAGATGGACAATTTAAATTACATACCTAACTCCACTCATGTAAATAGAGACTGAAAAATAATTCACTGGAGAAGCTATTTCTTGGAAGAGCTTCTCTTTCAAAGCTCGATTATTGACTTGAGGGCCCGGTTGAGTCATGTTCCAATCTTTATGATACCTTAACAGTTATGTGAAGATGAAATATATTTTGGTTGGTTAGGTTAAAAAAATTTATTTTACTTTTTATTTCAATGGTTTTTTAAAATTAATCGTTTGGTCAGGTGAACTTTGACAAGTCACGAGTTAGGTATGAACTATTTTATTTTATATTTATGTTTCAAATTTATGTAAATTAAGATATATATATATATATATTTGAATTACGCTTATAAGCTTTTTTTTAAACCATAATTAGTATTATCTTTTCTTACTTTTATGCCATCCGGAAACCTTTGACAGCACTTCATTTTCATGAAATTTAAAGAAAATTTTCTTCTTAGTCCATTCCAAATCATAAAATATAAAAAAAATTACATTTCATAGTACCCCAAATTAAAAAATATATTGATCAAACTTTTTTTTCCGTTGGTGGGACGATCAGTGCTGAGCTAATGCCTCTTTCATTCACTTTGGAAGATTTGGTCTACCATGCTGACAGTAAATCACAAAAGAAGGGTGAAGAGAAAGAAATGAAACGGCGATCTACAGTTTGACAGGGTTATTTTCCTAAGTCGACGGTTGATTTTGTCCGCGTGGGATAACTGGTCATCAGATCAACCCCAGATTCCGAGTGACATAATTGATATTCTATTTGTCACTCTATTGTATATAGAAGCCTATTACCGGCACCGAGATTCCGTTTGAGCTTATCTGGATTGAAAATTCTCTGTATTCAATCGGTAAGGAGCAGAGTCAACAAGAGCAAAGAGAATCTACAATCCAGATAAGGCCCAGATTCCAGTTCGTCTGTGCTTATCTGGATTGCAAATTCCCTTCATCTAATGAGTGCATTCAACAGGTAAAAAGCAGAGTCAACAAGAGCAAAGAGAATCTACAATCCAGATAAGGATGGCCATTTTGCTCGTGACTCAGCAAGTTTCACATTGCCTTTGGCCACCCAGAATCACTATTTATATTTAAGACGGTTTTCCTGCCTGGTATTTTTACCTGAATTTCCGCTATGTAATAGTTGGAAATATTAATTACTCGCTGATCTTAATAACACATCATAGTATTTTGAAGTGAATTTAGATAATGCAATAATTTAAAATATTAATTACTCAAATCTTAATAGCACATGAACTATCACTGAAAAACACAAAAAAAATCCAAATTTATTTCACATCCTAAAAGTTCTTTTTTTTTTATACACAAGATGTTCCACACAAATCTAGCACATGAGCCAACTTAGCCAACTTTGTCAGTTCAGTTAGCCAAGAATCCCCGGGTTCCCGAGAGCAATGTCAACAATGCAAAACCATACATTTATTATGTTCAATCTTTGATTGAATTAATGGGGCTATGAACACCCGGATTCCATCGATGAATACCTGGAATGGAGCGATTTGAGTGCGATGCCGATTCCAACAAGTATGCACACGTCATTAATCTTTAATACCTATTAAGGTGAACGTGATTAATATTCAATATCTGCTAAGCCTTTTTTACTATAGATGGGTGGCCACCATAGAATGTGATTAATATTCAATATCTGTTAAGCTTTGTTTGATTATAGATAGGTGGCCATTAGGCTACAATTTTGAAGCTTTGAGACCTTTAAAGCATAGTAGCGTAATTTTAGAATCAATATGGATACAAATAAGATTCGAAATAAGTAACAAAAAAATCTAATATAAATAAAATACTGAAGTTGACTTCTTATACATTATATTTTTAATTAAATATATAACAATATATATAATATTTTTAATTAAATATATCATTTATATATAGTTAAACATAAACAATATTTTAATGAAATATTTAATATCAACCATTAAATTTTAAACTCAAAAAAATTAATTTTTCTAAAACATATTTTTATAACCAAAATTACTCTTTAAAAAAAACAAAAAGATAAGGCCCTTAGTATAAGTGAGAAAAATCATAGTTATTAATTATTTTAAGAAGAAAATAAATAATATTTACCACTATTTACATTGAAATCAATTAATTAATGTTTAAAGTGTGTTAGGGTTAACTTTGACTCCCAAATGAGCAAGAATGTAAGTGGTTTTGGGCACATGGTTTTGGTAACCAATAAATCTAGTGTTACTATAATAATTGCATATTTATTTTATTTGGCATATTTTTATTCTTATTAAATTGAATTACTAAGTATGAAATTGAAAGGTATTTATTTTATAGTGTTTTAATAATTAAAATTTGGTTTTTCAAAATTAGCTCGTATTCCTATTACGCATAGATAGAATATTCGACTTGTTTGAAATTTCAAAAGGCTAATACGACCAAATTATGCTACTATGCTTCAAAGGCCATGGCCACAAGTCTAATAGTCATATTATGGATGAGGATCTTGGCCCCACTTGGCACAGACCATGGTGGGCTACTAGGCTTTCCAGTGCCAAGTTCAACTCGGTGAGTCGGTTCACTTTCAAAGCATTTAATGACATTGGCATGCATTATTGATTCACCAACTTCATTAAGTATGGGTATGAGAAGATGCCATCTTGCAAACTCAATTTTCCATTTGGCAGCAAATACACTTCCTCTTCCACTACACCATTCAAGAAGGCAGTCTTGACATCCGTTTGGTGTATCTTCCATTTCATTACTGCAACCAAAGCAAGTACTGATCTGATGGAAGTGTATCTGGCTATAGGTGCAAAGGTTTCTTCATAATCTATTCCTTCTTTCTGAGAGAAACCCCGAGTGACAAATCTTGCCTTTTATTTTTCAATGCTACCGTTTGCAGCATGCTTGATCTTGTAGATCCATTTGGAAGTTACAACTGACTTCCCTTATGGTCTTGGGACAACATCCCAAACATCATTCTTCATGATCGATTGGTACTCTTCGATCATAGAATCCTTCCATTCTTTTTGTTCTGTCGCTTCTTCATAACTGGAAGGTTCTTTATCAATAAAATCACATAGCAATGCTACATACCCGAAGCAGGATCTGGTCCTTTTTATTTCTCTGTCATTCTCTTCTGGAGCCCCATACCTTTCCGCACCATGGATAATTTCTCGTACCCAAGCAGGTTTCCTCTTGTGAGGATTCTTTTCTTGAGATGGATCTACAGGTCTTTGTGGTTCTTCAAATTCTCAATCTTCTTCTTGAGCTTCTTCATTCATGGTTGTATCATGAATTCTGGGTGCTTCTGTTTCTTCAGATTCTTTAGTAGGTTTCTTTCTGGATTTGTTGTAAGCTGTGTCTTCATCAAATGTCACATCCCTACTAATATCAATCTTATTGAATCCTAGGAAGTATATTCTGTAAGCCTTCAATATTTTAGAGTATCCCACAAATATACCCTTCTTTCCTAAAGGATCTAATTTAGTTCTCTTCTCTTTTGGAATGTGTATGTACACTGGACAACTGAATATTTTGAGATGGATGACTTCTGGTTTCTTTCCAGAGAAGATTTCTTCAGAAGTCTTTTTCTTGAGTACTCTGTGTGGAGTATGGTTCTGTACATACATCGTTGTTCTGGTAGCTTCTGCCCAAAGGTGCATAGGAAGATCTTGGTCATGAAGAATTGCTCTTGCAGGTTCCATGATAGTTCTATTCTTCCTTTCTGCAATCCCATTATGTTGTGGATTATAAGGAGTGGAAAACTCCCTCTTAATCCTTGAGTCTTTGCATACCTTTTTTAATTCATTTGAAGTGAATTCTTCGCCATTCTCTGATCGAAAGGTCTTGATCTTCTTTTCAGTGTGATTCTCGATCAAGGCTTTGAATTCCTTGAACTTGTTGAATACTTCGTCTTTGTTCTTCATGAAGTAAACCCATGTCTTCCTAGAAAAGTTATCAATAAAAGAAACATAATATGCATACCCGCTTAGTGAGCTTGATGACATAGGACCGCATACATCGAAGTGGATGATTTCCAAGATTCCTTTTGCTTTTCTTGAATGCTACTTGGAAATGTTTTCTTTGTATTCTTTCCTTTCACACATCCTTTGTAGACCCATCATGTTTTGCTTGGATTTCTGGAAGACCTTCAATAGCTTTGCTTCCAAGAGGTAGTGCTCTATAATGCACATGTGCAAGCCTTCTATGCCAAAGTTCATTTGGCTCTACTGTGTCTTGGACCAAGGCTTTTTTTGTATGGCCCTTCAATTTGTATAATCCTCCTTCTTGTTCTCCAATCACCACCGCATCATCGATGGTCTTTCCTTTTGGCCACATGATGACTTGAGCATCTATGAATGCAACTCTCATTCCTTTTGCATCTAATGCAGATATGGAGAGGAGGTTCTTCTTGAGTCCTGGTACAAACAATACTTCCTTCATTGTCATAGACTTTCCAGAGTCTAACGTATAGGAGGATTCCCCACTACCTTTTATTGGATGTAGTCATCTCCTAGTTTCACCTTGTGAGGTGATTCATGTTCTGATAGTCTCACAAAGGATTCCTTGAATCCTGTCATATGTTTGGAAGCCCCACTATCTATGAGCCAATCATTGCTTCCATGAGTAATGTTTCCTATGAGAGTGGAAATCAAAACATATGCATCCTCGCTTAAAGAATCTTCACTTTCATATCTGGTTCTTTTCTTGGATGGTTCATCATCCTCTGCAGCATGATCATGATGTCTTCTTTTGTTGCTCTTTTTCTTATTCTGTCTCTTAGGACAATTTCTTGCAAAGTGTCCCACTTCATCACATGTATAACATCTGATTTTAGACAAATCTTTTCTAGTATTATCTTTGTGAGAGTGCTTCCCTCTGGAGTGATGAGATCTTCTTTTGGTTGACTTGGAGTGTACCGTGAGAGCTTGATATTCACTTTCCATCTTCTCTTCTTGAGCTGCTATTCGAGATTCTTCTTGAGAGCACTCTTCCCATAGTCTGTTGAACTTAACTAGCTTCTTTCTAGCACAAATCCCTTGAATAAAGGAGTCCCATGATATAGGGAGACCATTCAAGGTAGTCATCACAATCTCTGCATTTTCCACTTCTTCATCTACTGCTTCCAATTGTTTCTTGATCTGAGAAACTCTTGTGAAGTAAGACTGGATTGTTTCTGCATTCTGAATCTTCACATTCTTCAGTTGGTTTAGTAGAGTCATCTTCCGGTTTATGTTCTTCCCTTCAAACAACTTGGTTAGGGAATCAAACATAGCTTTAGGTGTCTTTAGGGAGGACACCTGTGGTATGAGGTGATCCTTGATAGAATTAGCAATGATACTCTTTGCCATAACCAAATTCTTCTTATGTAAGGCCTTTGCCTCATCTCCATCTGGAACTGGAACCTCCTCATTGATATAGGAGTCCAACTCATTTTCTTCCAGGACCAGGGAGATCCTATACTTCCAAGCTCCGAAGTTATCAACTCCCTCAAGCTTTTCATCAAGCTTGGTATGATGATACATCTTAACTGAAAACCTCAAATGGAAATACAAAAGATTTAGATCTTACTAGGTCAATATGTCGGATTTGGATTTGGAGTTGAAATCCTGCAGAGCTGGTTCAGGAGAAAATTAGGGTTTTTCTTTTCCAGAATTTTTTCAGACCAATTTCTTTGAATTTGATCCCTAACTTCGATTTTAGGGAGGAGATCAATCCATGCCTGGGCTCACTGGAAAATTCATCTTCTGTGAAAAGCCCTAATTTCCGGGAGTAGTGTCGAGTCCAAAACTGAAAAACCTCAGAATTGGATTCTGCTTCGACAGAAAGATGCGCCCTAGGGAGGAGAGTTATTCCAACCTTCTTTTGCTGAAAATCTGTGGAGAGAGATCCACAAAGTAGGAATCCCTAGTTCCCGTAGCTGCACAGTGTCTTCTTCTCAGGTTAGCTCTGATACCATGTTAGTTTTTAATCATTCAAGCTAGCATTATGTTAGGATCTTTAACTGAGAGAACAACAAGTACAACAATCAAACATAAGAGACAATGAACACAGTTTTTTTCCTCGGAGAAACCATAAATGGAGAAAACCCCACAACTTCCTCAGAGATAGAATCAACACAAAAGGTAAAACCCCAAAACAGTAAGATGATCTCTCGACAGTAGTAACCTCTTTCTTTCTTGCCCCGGTGTCTTTCTCTTCCTCGGCTATGCGCTACAACTGAGTGTGGATGAGTTTGTGATAAACAGAGAAGTCACCTCTCTATTTATACTAATTCCCGACATGACTAAAACCCTACTAGGACCAACTTCAATAGGTGAGTCTAATAACCCTACTGCCCCAAAACTGCGGGGAATTTAACCCTTAGACAATAGGAGGGTTAACCACAATGACTTGACATGACTTGTTTACGTTATAGATCTTCCCGATCAGAACATCGAGGCATGACATGACACAAGAACATCCTGGAATAAACATCGAGTCACAATAGATAAGAAATACAAGTGAATACATTCTGAAGTTACAATTACATCAACACCCTCCTAGTTCCCTACATGAGGAGAAAAATGAATAATGGGGTCGTCCCCTCTTTCTTCCCACGTGAGGGTGAATGAGCTCCCTGGTGGAGTGTGCATGTGGGAAAGGACTGACAGTCCTACCACACACCACTTTCCATGCAATAATAGCCTCCAACTAACATCAGAGGAGTTAATTTGGTAGTTGAATGAGACAAGGAAAGGTGAGTAAGACAAAAGAGGTAGGTGACAACTAACTGGGTTTATCAATTGACACTTGGATTTTCCCCAATGGCTCCCAAGGGTTAGACATTTCCCCCTCCTTATCCTTAGAAAATCATGCCCTTTTCATTATGGTTTCATTGACATAGCTGGTTGTGGGTCTTTTTAATTAAAATGCATATTTACCTGATGCGAAAATTATAATGTGCTATCTAGCACAAAGATACCGTTGGCAATGATTTTAATCGCCGGAACATAAAACATTAAACCGATGGTGGGGATTTTTCCTTTAGCTCCACACCATGATTAATTACCATATATACATCATATGCATTTAATGCAAAATAAGTCAAAACCAGGGTGTTACAGTATCAATGCAAAAAGATGCCTGCTGGTCTATGTCTCAGCAAGGCTTACATTTTATTCAAAAACTTCAACTTCACTTTTTTTCTTGAAGTATACTTGCACTTATTCTTCTTTTTCTTCTCGATCTTGATGGTCAGTAGTTGTTCTTCAATGCCTTCTATAGCTTATGGAGCATAGTGCAAGTCTTCTTCTGTTTCAACATGATTTTTATGGTTGTCACATTTCCCTGCACAATCATTGAAAATTTCTGACCAAAAAAATATGAATATATTTCAACTATTCTTGGAGAGCATTCACATCTTGGTGTTGCTCATCAATGGAAACTACTTCATTATTGACGTCTTCATTTTCTTGTACACACTATGCATCCTTCATTGCTTCTTCAAAAATTGTGAGCTAAGAAGAAAGCAAAGCATACTGTAGATGCTCATCACTAACAGGAGTCTACTCATAGATCTCCCTCAAACTTCTGGTTTTCTGGTTTTGGGGTGGACTGCATGCTGGGGTTTCTTTTGTGCTGCTGTCAAGTGGTTATTGCTCATTCTCAACAACTATTTCAACTTCTATGTGGCTATCAACTTTCTCTTGCTCAGAGAGACTATCACTCACATCAATGAGTACTGCTACATTAGCAGGTTTGTTTTCACTGTCATCAAACACAACAAGATCAACAATATTTGTTGGGATTACATGATCACTCACCTCATAGACACAATCGTCTTGACTGTCTTCCACTTCACTGTGGGATTCCTCATGCTTTGCGTGACTTTCAAAGTCATCTTCTTCTACAAAGGGATCTTCATTAAATAATTCTTTGAGTATATTCCATCATCTCTTTGGAGTATCAGCTTCTACAATGTAATGAAATAGGGAATAGTCTATACTGTCTTGTATGAGACATAAGGCAACAACTTAACTTCTTTCTTTTTCGAACTCTGTCAAAGCATTAAATTTTTTTGGATCAATGGGATCCTCTTCAACGATAAAGTGCCACAAATCTTGTAATTTTAACAAATTAATTACTTTGATTTCCCATGCATCATGCTCATCTCCATTGAAGGTCTGCCATAAACCCTCTGGTGTTAAGATATGTCTTACCTCTTCATATTCTTCTGGTAGTGCTTTTGGTAGCACCATCTTCAAAAATCGATCTTCTTGTCGAGATCAGAACCTCCAATAAGATTGGATCTATTGGTGTGTGTTCTTTCCACTTTGTGAAAAGGCTTACCCAAGAGATAAAAATAAAGAAAAAAATACACCCGATTTTTCGTGTGTGCTTTCCACTTTGTGAAAAGTCTTACTATGCTTTCCACTCTATGAAAAGTCTTACCCTCAGATCAGGTCGTAAGCTTTGATACCATGTTAAAGAAAACAATGGAATAGACAAAAGCACAATGGGTGTATTGATCGCCTTCTCAATATTAAGCAAATGTATTTATAGGATTACATAACAACAAAACATGGGCAAATACCATGGGTAATCAAATAGTATGGGCTACTAATTCTAGGTAATATGACCAATTCAACTAGTCAACTATCTGTTCTCTCTTTGACATAGAACTCTCTAGATTGCATTGTTAATTGGGAATTGCAGATTTATAAAAATAAGGTTCCACTTATTTTTTTGCAGAATTGTAGATTAAAGTTGGACTTGCTCAACTTTTATTGGGTATTGACAACCAAACTACTAATTACTGAACCGGTCTGGTAATAGAAATATTCATGCAGGTTGGTCATTGGAAACTAAAGGTGCTCGATCTTAGTTTCCTCTGAAGTGTAGAGAGACACCAAATATTCCAAAAATTATATCTATACTTTTTAAGCATGTTCATGTTCTTCTTTTTCTCGAAATAAATCATTCGTTTTACATAATTAAGGACAGTGGTAAATTATTTTTCCATAAATGGTGAGGTCCCAACGAAGTGATAAATTATTTTTTCAAAAATGGTGAGGTCCGCAACGAAGTGATAAATTATTTTTTCAAAAATGGTGAGGTCCCCAACGAAGTGATAAATTATTATTTTTAAAATACTGAGGTCCTGGCCAGCGCTTTTCTAAATAACTATCCAAATGGCATGTTGACACTATGCGGTTATGTTTTACATGTAACTTAGAGTAGATTAGATTCCAACAATGTTAGTCAATTTCGTGATATAGAAACACTAAACCTCACAGAGACCAAGTGAACTATCTACCATATTTATCATATCTTGAATTTGTATTTAACTTGAATTGTGGAAGGTATATTTAAAGGTTAGTTATATTTGTATGTATAGATGGTTAAAGAGTGAATCAGCTTTGTTATATATTTTTTAAAATGGATCTATGTTGGTTCTAATTTAATTGCTTTGTATTATATGGTATTAATTATTCATAAAAATTAAGCTTCATATATAAAGTCAATTATAATGTTACCTTATATTTATAATGAATTTTTTTTTAAGAAAAATATAAAATTTTATAACTTGTTCTAGGTTGTTAAAGTGATAGTAAGGACACTACATATGATTGTAAAAGGAAGACTAGTCATTTGCTTAAATGGAAAGAAAACCTATTCTTATTTAATAAAAGCAATTTTATCAATATCCATTAAAAAAACAATTATAATTAAATGTTTTAAAGTTTTAAATTAAACCTCATTAAAAAAACAATTAGAATTAAATGTTTTAAATTTTTAAAATAAACCTGAACCTATGAAATAATATTTTTTAGATATTTAAAAAACACACTATAATGATTTTTACTCGATGTCCATTTTTACTTAAATTTATATAATTCCAAACTTGGGAATGCTTAAACAAAAAAATAGAGAAAGGAAAGAAACAGTTTTTGTTGGAAATATTAAATACTCGCATATTTGTATCTGATCTTGGCTGACTCTGTTAGAGTCCGTATCAGCTCATATCTTGTCGGTCAGTCTGACAAGAGGGAAGAGTCCACAATTTGGCAATATAAACCAGTCAAATTAATTTATGAAGCTAAGTTTGTAGGTAGATAGTTATTACAACGATTAATGGCAAGTCTATAGATTCACGTAGAAGCATTTTTTCAGGTTTCCTATAAATAGTAGAAGAAGATTGTAAATTAAGTTAGACAACAGAACTCTAGGTGAGAAAAGAGAGAAAGAGAGAACTCTGAGCAGAGAGTGAAGTAGAAGCTCAAGCTTCTGTGTGATTGTTTTGTAGAAGAGCCGAAGCTCTGTAAGAGGATCTGTCGATGAGCTGACAAGTTTGGATCGACAAGTTTGTATTACCTTTGTTATTCCCGGGCAAGTTATTTATATGAAATATTTTATGGTTGAATGCATGTTTATTTAGCCGCACAATCTTTCTAGAGTTACTTGGGTAAATATTATTTACATTTACAGTTTAAGTGAAAGATCAAAGAATCCATAAATTTCTCACCGAGTGAAAGTTCTAGGTTTGGTAGAGTGGTCGACACAAGTCTTCCTAAATATTTGGCTATACGTTTTTTATAGTTCTATTGGATTGTTATTGTGACGGTTTTTACTTCATCTTACTCACAGGTGAAAAACATTTGTAATTTTTTAAGTCTTATAGACTAAGAAACATACTTTGTAAATTCTGACTAAAACCAGACCAGAGCAAGTGAGACCAAGTAAACTGGTCGAGTAAAACCGACAAGTAGTCGATTAAGTTCTGTCTAAGTTGTAGAACTAACAAGTTTTCTGTTACCGACAAGTTGTCGAATACAGCAAGTGGTCGAAGTAAAACATGTCAGTAAAATCAACAAGTTGTCTGTTACCGACAAGTTGTCGAAGCCAACAAGTGATCGAAGTAAAGCTTGTCAGTAAAACCGACAAGTAAGAACTTGTCGAGGTAAGATAGTCAGGTCTAAAAGGCCGACCAAATTTGGTATACTTGTCTAGTCAACTTCACTCAACAAGTAAAAAGAAAAAGTTGTCGGCGTGAAATTTTTAAATAATTGAGCGATAATCTCAAGTTTAGTCGGCTCGGTTTTGGCTAACTGGTATCAGAGCAAGGTTTAGGAAAGAAATCTTGTCTTAAAAGTGGAAAAGTAATTTTCTAAGGAAAATTAAAAATTAAAAATGGCTTCCACTTTTGGTTCATTGCAAACTCCAATCTTTACAGGAAAGATTTATGAATATTGGTCTCTGACAATGAAGGCTTTGTTCAGAGGTCAATATGTCTAGGAGATAGTCCAGCATGGTTATGCAGAACCAATAGATATGACAACATATACCAATCTCACACAAGTTGAAAAAGATGTATTGAGGGAACAAAGGAAGAAAGATGGAAAAGCTTTGTTCTACATACATCAAGCCATGCATGAAAGCATACTCCCAAGAGTAGCGGCAACATTTAATCATTAAGCAGGCATGGGACACATTGGAGGCCGCCTATCAAGGCTTGGGAAAGGTAAAGACTTCCAAGTTGCATATTTTAAGAAGAGATTTTGAATCTCTATCCATGAAAGATTAAGAGACTATAGACTCATTCTACACCAGAGTTGTTGGTTTGATTAACCAACTGAAATCTCCTGGAGAAGACATAGAAGACCAAAGAGTTGTTGAAAAAATTCTCAGAAGTATTCCCCCAAGATTTGAAAACTTGGTTGTGACCTTGGAAGAACACACATATATGTCAGTGTTTACCATTGATGAGTTGCAAGCTTCACTCATCAATAATGAACACATACTTAGTAGAACACAAACATCATTGGAAGGTGCATTTGTAGCACATGCATCCATAAGCTGTGGTAGAGGCAGGGGGAGAAACAACTTCATAGGCATAGGAAGAAGTTCTTCCAGACGAGGACGAGGTAGAAGTCCTACAAATGTTGCTGGTAGAGGAGAGTATCAGAATCCAAGTCAGCCAAGTGGCTAGAGGTTTGATAAATAAAAAATCAAATGTCGTTATTGTAAGAAATTTGGTCATTATGCATATGAATGCAGGAAGAAGCAATATGACCAAGGAAGGAAAAACCCAAATCAGTTAACCAGCACCAACACTCCGACAAGTGCAATGTTAATGGCATCTACATCTCCAATTGAATGCAATGATGTTCAAGAAAGTCCACATGACATATGGTACTTAGATTCAGGATGCAGCAATCATATGACTGGTAATTTAAATTTCTTTTCCAGTCTAGACAATTCAGTTCAAACTGATGTTACACTTGTCAACAATGTCTAAGTTATTGTTTTGGGAAAGGGTATTGTATGTATTCTAACCAAACAAGGGGAGAGTAAGTATATCCGTGATGTCTATCATGTCAAATGTCTGAAACATAATTTTTTGAGCATTGGACAGTTGATACAAAAAGACTACAGAGTCTACATAGAAGATGATCACTGTGTGATTAAAGACAAGTGTCCAAGCAACCAACTGATAGCAAAAGTGCCAATGACAAGCAACCACTTGTTTCCATTGAGGATAGTTCCCGAAATGAAAGGGAAGACAAATACAGGAGCTGCATTCAAGCAGCATTTCAAACAGAAGTTCAGGATGAACCCTAGTTGTGGCGTTTCAGATTTGGACATCTGAATTTTGGTGGGTTGAAGCTACTACACACAAATAATATGGTGAAATGATTTCCACTGATTGACAGATCAGAAAGGGTTTGTGAAGGTTGCATATTTGGCAAGCAGCATAGAGAGACTTTTCTAATTGGAAATTCATATAGAGCATGCACACCACTTGAAAATGTGCACTCTGATATTTGTGGTCCAATGCAGACATCATCCATTGGTGGCTGCAATTATTTTCTAACTTTTATTGATGACTACTCAAGAAAAACATGGGTATATTTTCTGAAACATAAATCTGTTGCATTTAGTTATTTTCAGCAGTTTAAGGCACTTGTGGAGAACCAGAGTGGACACCGCATCAAGATCTTAAGGACTGAAAAAGGAGGTGAATATGTTTCGAATGAATTTCTAAACTTTTGCAAGGCCCGTGGCATACAAAATAAATTCCCTACACGGTATACACCTCAGCAGAATGGTGTTGCCAAAAGAAAGAATAGAACCATCATAGAGATGGTGAGAAGCATGTCGGCAACTTATGAACAGGTATCCGACAAAGAGTGTGAAGAACAAAGTTCCTCAAGAAGCATGGACATGTATGAATCATAGTGTTTCTCATTTAAAAGTTTTTGGTTGTGTTGCATATGCTCATGTTCCAGATGAGCCGAGAAAGAAGCTAGACAACAAGGAACATAAATGTATTTTTTTCGGCTATTCTGAAGACACAAAAGCATACAAGTTGTATGATCCTGTCACAAGGAAAGTGATAATCAGTCGAGATGTTCAATTTGTCGAGAATGAATCATGGGATGGAACTGTCAACATAAATGTCAAGATTGTGTTGAATGTCGACAATGATGATATGGCAGAGGAAGTGGTTCAAACACCACATGTAAGTCAACCAATTTCAGCATCGCCGACTCCCATGACACCATGACATGGTTCAACACAAGGACCATCAACACAAGTGGCAACGCAAGCTACACCGACAAGCACACTAAGAGGATGTCAGACTCCACCAAGCATTTTGTCAAGGTCAGCATCGACAAAATCGGTGAAGATAAGAAGTTTGCGGGAAATATATGAAGCTGGTACACCAAATTCATTCTCTCTCTCTGCATTATTTTCTCCTATATATGATCCACTAACATTTGAAGAAGTTGTTGAAGAAGAAGTATGGGCACAAGCCATGGATGAAGAAATAGAATGCACTGAGAAGAACTAGACATGGGAGCATTTTTGAATGATTATCTAGAAGAGGAAGTATATGTGGAACAACCACAAAGCTATGAAGTTCAAGGTCAAGAGCATAAATTTTACAGGCTGAAAAAGGCACTCTATGGTTTGAAGCAAGCTCCTAGAGCTTGGTACAGTCGGATTGATTCCTATCTCACTGAAAATGGATTTCACAGAAGTGAAAGCGAACCGACATTGTACACCAAAGTGAATGAGAAAGGTAAGATGCTAATTGTCTGCTTGTATGTAGATGATTTAATATTTACTGGTGACTTTGGCATAAAATATTTTAAAGGAGTCATGGAAAGTGAATTTGAAATGACTGATCTGGGGCTTATGAAGTTTTTTTGGGGCATTGAAGCTCAACAATATGAAAGTGGTATATTTATATCACAGTCTAAATATGCAAGTGAATTTTTAAAAAGATTTAACATGTCCAATTGCAAGACAGCCCCAACACCAGTAATAACAGGTTTAAAATTGAGCAAGGATGATCAAGGATCAACTATAGATCCTACATTGTTTAAAAGGTTTGTAGGTAGCCTTATGTATTTGACAGCGACAATTCCAGACATCATGTATGGAGTAATTATGATCTCAAGATTCATGGAGTCACCAAAAGACTCACATTGATAAGAAGGTAAAAGAATTCTGAGGTATGTAAGTGACACAAAAGACCCTGGCATTATGTATTCAACCTCTGAAAATTTTAAACTCACTGGCTACACTGACAGTGACAATGGAGGCAGCATAGATGACAGGAAGAGCACATCTAGGTACACATTTCATTTTGGTACAAGTGTTGTTTCATGGGCTTCAAAGAAACATCCCATAGTAACTTTGTCTTCAACAGAAACAAAGTATGTTGCATCAACAAGTGCTGCATGTCAAGCTGTTTGGATGAGGAGAGTGTTAAAAGACTTGTCACAGAACCATCAAGAATCGACAACCATCTTATGTGACAACAATTCAGCCATTGCATTATCCAAGAATCATGTGTTACACAAGAGAACCAAGCACATCGATATAAGGTTTCATTTCATAAGAGAGTTGGTAAACAACACAGAAATTTGTTTGGAATTTTGCAGGTCTGAAGATCAACTTGCAGACATCTTTACAAAACCATTGGCAAAGGACACATTCTAGTATCCGCGTAGTTATCTTGGAATGGAAAGTTCTGTACAGTGAACTCTGTCATGCACAAAGCATGTTTAAGCTCTAAAACATTTTGTAAATTTTGTTTAAAAAAAATCCCCATCTGCTCATAATTAAGGGGGAGTGTTGGAAATCTTAATTACTCGCAGATCCGTATCTGATCTCAGCCGACTCTGTCAGAGTCTGTATCAGCTCAGATCTTGTCGATCAGTCTGACAAGAGGGAAGAGTCCATGATTCGGCAATCTAAACCACTCGAATTAATTTATGAAGCTAAGTTTGTAGGTAGACAATTATTACAGCCATTAATGGCAAGTCTGTAGATTCATGTAGAAGCAATTTTTCAGGTTTTCTATAAATAGTAGAAGAAGATTGTAAATCAAGTTAGACAACAGAACTCTAGGTGAGAAAAGAGAGAAATAGAGAACTCTGAGCAAAGAGTGAAGTTGAAGCTCAAGCTTCTGTGTGATTGATTTTGTAGAAGAGGTGAAGCTTTGTAAGAGGATCTGTCGATGAGCAGACAAGTTTGTATTACCTTTGTTATTTCCAAACAAGTTATTTATATGAAATAGTTTATGGTTGAATGCATGTTTATTTAGAGGCACAATATTTCCAGAGTTACTTGGTTAAATATTGTTTACATTTACGGTTTGAGTGAAAGAACAAAGAATCCATAAATTTCTCACCGAAGTTCCAAGTTTTACAACAAAGTGGTGGACACAAGTCTTCCTAAATATTTGGCTATATGGTTTTTATAATTCTGTTGGATTGTTATTGTGACAATTTTTACTTCATCTTACTCATAGGTGAAAAACATTTGTAATTTCTTAAGTCTTATAGACTAATAAACATACTTTGTAAATCCCGACTAAAACCAGACCACAGCAAGTGAGTCCAAGTAAACTGGTCGAGTAAAACAGACAAGTTGTCGAAGAGGTCAAACCGACAAGTAGTCGATTAAGTTTTGTGTAATTGGTAGAATCGACAAGTTGTCGAAGCCGACAAGTGGTCGAAGTAAAACCTCACAAGTAAGAACTTGTCAAGGTAAGATAGTCAGCTCTAAAAGGCCGACCAAATTTGGTATACTTGTCTAGTCGACTTCACTCAACAAGTAAAAAGAAAAAGTAGTAGGCATGAAATTTTTAAATATCTGAGTTGTAAACTCAAGTTTAGTAAGCTAGGTTTTGGCAAACAATTTTTTTATCAATATCTTTCAAAGTTTGATGCATAAATTGAAAGTTATGAGTTATAAAGATATTTTCATCAATTTTGAATTATAAATATAAGGTTAAAATTTAATCATCTTAATTTTCATAAATTTAATATTAAAATTTATTTTAATAGTAAATTTTATATATAGAAATATTAATTTTAATTTATAATTTAATTTTTAAATTATTATAGACCATGAATTAAAATTATAACTAGTTATTTTTTATTTCATATTGAATACTAGTTATGAGTCCATTCACATTTAAATTAACTATTATAAATATCTTCTCTTCCGATAGTCAATTTGACAAGTGACTTAATTGTGAATTGTTTTCGTTAAATGGTTATGAGTCCATTCACAATTAGACCAACTAGTATAAATATCTTCACTTCCAATAGTCAATTTGAAAAGTGTGTGAATTTGACAATTGTCAATATGAAAAATGGGGTACAATAATTAAAAAAAAACTATGAAGATTTTGTAGAAATTTTAAAGTTTAAAAAAAAAACTATAACTCACTTCTAATCAACAACTTAGTTTGTAAATATTTAAGTCACTTCTAATCAACAACTTGGTTTGTAGATATTTATGTCGATAGGCGTATATATGTTAGAATTTTGGGGTGGACTACCATCTATGCTTTTTCATCTACCGACGAGAATGAGATAAGTGTACTATCCATATTGATTTTATGGTAGTCGTCCAAGATTAAATGAGAATGAGACAAGTGTACTGTCTAGATTGATTATATGAGTGTCGTCCAAAATTAATAATTAATAATTTCAAAAAAATAAAAAATAATTTAATTAACATGCGATAAGTAGAGTTAGTGATAGTTGTAAAAATTAAAATTAATCTTCAACTATTCGATTATTAGATACAACTACTAGCTTAACTCCATCAATTATTAGATACAACTATTAGCTTAACACAAATGTGTCTAGAACTCTAATCAAAGTTATATTGGATAAATATTAGCTTAACTATTATATACAACTATTATGTTAACTCCAATGATTCTACAACTATTAGCTTAACTAAAACTCTAATTACTTACGACTTAGTCCAAGTGCATTTGACATCTAGGAGTCTAGCTAATGTGCAGTCATGTAAGAGTAGAACTCCAAATAAAATAGTTCGAACTCTTAATAAATTCCTGTGATAACTGCACTTAGTGGCATGGTATTGTGCAACTCATGTGACACTCGAACTCCACGTACCAATTGGGATTCCACTTAATGCGCATAAGGCTTAGTTGAACTCCATTTGGAAGCTAGAAGTCACGATAACTCATAGATCTTTTATTAACTACAATAGATTTATATTAGCTTAACTATTAGATACAACTATTAGCTTAACTCCAATGATTTTACAACTATTAGCTTAACTTCAACTCTAATTACTTACGGCTTAGTCCAATTGCATTTGGCATCTAGGAGTATAGCTAATGTGCAGTCATGTAAGAGTCGAATTCCTAATAAATTCCTCTAAAATCATGTGATAACTGCACTTAGTAGCATGGTATTGTGCAACTCATGTGACACTCGAACTCCACCTACCAACTGGGAGTTTAGTTAATGTGCATAAGGCTTATTCAAGATAACTTATAGCTCTTTTATTAACCACAATAGATTTATATTAACTTTAAATTAACTATTAATCATTCGAACCCCTTATAAACAATTATAAAAAATAAAAAATAGCTCATGTGATAACTGAACTTAATGGCATGGTAATGTGTTGTCCATGTGACAGTTGAACTCCATCTAGTAGCTCGAAGTCGAGTTAATTAGTCAAACTGCATTTTACACTTGGGAGTTGAAGTAAAGGGCACTTCGTGTGATAGTATAATTCCTAATAAAATCCTTTGAGCTCCTAATAAATTCCTCTTAACTCATGTGATAACTGCACTTAGTGGCATGGTAATGTGCAACTATGTGACACTCGAACTCCACCTACCAATTGGGAGTCCAGTTAATGTGCATAAGGCTTAGTCCAACTCCACATGATGATACAACTATGAGCTTAACTCCAACATGATGATACAACTATGAGCTTAACAACCACAACTTAACTGGTTTTTATGTTAGATTAACTGTTAGATACAAGTAATTGACACATTCTTTAGGAAAAAAATTTATAACTATTAGGTTAAGTCCAATTATAATACAACTTTAAATTAACTTGAACTCCAATCACAAATTTTAATTGAAGTGCAATGGTTGATATATTATATTTTAAATTAACTATTACATACAATTATTAGTTTAAATCCAATGATTCTACAACTATTAGTTTAACTTTAACTCTAATCTCAATTATATTGGATAACTATTAGATTAACTATTAGGTTAATTCCAATCATGATACAACTATTAAATTAACTTCTTTGGTAATATATTCCTCTCGAAGTATTCCAAACATATTCGTCTTATTGATATGGTTATTGCTAACAATGATTGATTTTATGTTTCAACTCGTCTCCTAATTCTATCAATTACTCTAGTTTCTAAAAAAAATCATAATCATATTGGAACTTCGTAACATAATTTTATATTTCTTTGAATTGATTCATAATTTTATATTTCTTTGAATAATATGAATCAATTCACATGTGGTCAATTACTCTAGTTTCAAAAAATCATAATCATATTGTGACTTTTCAACATTATTTTATATTTCTTTGAATAATATGAATCAATTCACATGTGGTCAATTACTCTAGTTTCAAAAAATCATAATCATATTGTGACTTTTCAACATTATTTTATATTTCTTTGAATAATATGAATCAATTCACATTTGGTCAAATACTATGGTTTCTAAAAAATCATTTGGTTAAATACTATGGTTTCTAAAAATCATAATCATATTGTGACATTTGTGAAATATGAATCAATTCACATTTGGTCAATTACTCTGGTTTCTAAAAATCATAATCATATTGTGACATTTGTAACATTATTTTATATTTCTTTGAATAATATGAATCAATTCACATTTGGATAGAATGATAGAACCTTTATAACTGTCGTCACGGTCCATTGTCAATTTGATAATTGACAAGTAACATGCGATAGATTTTACTCTCATTTAAAAAAGAAAAATCATTTGGATAATCGTGAATTTATATTTCAGATCGCACGGACAGACCCACTGAATCTGATAATGTTTGACTGAACATCGTAGACTATAGATGAGCGCCTAGGATAAAAGATAACCAAAACCAAATCCCCGTATTTTTCGCGTTTTTTTTATAAAATAAGTCAAAATTCCTTTCAAAAATTGCTATTTCATTAATTATACAAATTCAACAATAAAATATATTTATTTTTATTAAATTATTTATTTTAAAGTTATCTAGATGATCAAAATTGCAATTTAAACACTCTAAAATGCAATTTCGAATTTTTTTTATTTAGTGGATCCAGATCATTCAAATTGCAATTTAAACACTTCTAACTGCAATTTCCAGGATTTTTCTCTACCGGATTCCGTCGGGTGAAGGCCGATTTAGTTGTTGTTCTATTTGGTAAAAAATATTTTGGCCGATTTAGTTGTTCTTCAATTTGGTAAAAAATATTTTACATATAGCAAAGTAATAGTAATAAATATTGTAGCATCAGTATTGTGGCTTGTTGGATCTGAATGCCACGGCAACATTTATTATTATGACAACAATACTATGGATTATTAGATCTAAATGCCACCACAGCATTTATTAATCTAATAAATGTTGAATATTGTTCTGATTTGACATTTATTACTGTAGTGCAAGTTGAATATTCTTTTCATTAAATTGTCCCGTATACCGTGGCCGTCGTTGCGTCTAGGTATCTCCTGCAACTGCAACTGTTGGGCAACACATTTACTGTTACGTAAATCTCTGCTTCTTCCCATTGCCTTCTGCACTTCTCAGCTCTAATTACTGCAGTCCCTCGTTGTATACTTATCCGTTTCGGCCAAATCCATTCTGATCCACAGCTGTAGAATTTCTCAAATATGGCGGAGAGAAGCAGTAAGGCGCTGTACTTAGCATGGAAGTTTATCGTACTTATGCTCTCTGTTTTGATATGGAGCCACGAATTG
>LPNX010493191.1:16073-37258 GCA_001517045.1 Pseudotsuga menziesii | reverse complement strand
CCATTTTGTTGTGGATTATATGGAGTGGTTAACTCCCTCTTAATCCCTGAATCTTTGCATAACTCTTTGAATTCATTTGATGTGAATTCTCTGCCATTATCTGATAAAAAATTCTTGATCTTCTTTTCAGTGTGGTTCTCAATCAAGGCTTTGAATTCCTTGAACTTGCTGAATAATTCATCTTTGTTCTTCATGAAGTAAATCCATGTCTTCCTAGAAGAATCATCAATAAAAGAAACATAGTATACATACCCACTTAATGAACTTGATGACATTGGACCGCATACATCGGAGTGAATGATTTCTAAGATTCCTTTTTCCTTTCTCTCGCAACTTGGAAATGTCTTCTTTGTGTTCTTTCCTTTTGCACATCCTTTGTAGACTCCATCATGTTTTTCCTGAATTTTTGGAAGACCTTTAGCAACTTTGCTTGCAAGTGGTAGTGCTCTGTAGTGCACATGTGCAAGCCTTCTATGCCAAATTTTATTTGAATCTACTATGTCATGGACCAAAGCTTGTTCTGGATGGCCCTTCAATTTGTATAGGCCTCCCTCTTGTTCCCCAATCACTACTGCATCATCAAAAGTCTTTCCCTTTGGCCACATGAGAACTTGGACATCTACAAATGAAACCCTCATGCCTTTTGCATCTAATGCAGATATGGAGAGGAGGTTCTTCTTAAGTCCTGGTACAAACAATACATCCTTCATCTTCATAGACTTTCCAGAGTCTAGCTTATAGGAGGATTCCCCACTACCTTTTATTGGATACTGGTAGTCATCTCTGAGTTTCACCTTGTGGGGTGATTCATGTTCTAATAGTCTTACAAAAGACTCTTTGAATCTTGTCATATGTTTGGAAGCCCCACTATCTATAAGCCAATCATTGTTTCCATGTGAGAAGTTTCCCATGAGAGAGAAAATCAAAGCATATTCTTCATCACTTGAAGAATCATCACTTTCTTGCTTATTTCTCTTTGTTGAAGGTTCATCATCTTTTGCAGCATGAGCATGATGTCTTCTCTTGTTGTTTTTATTCTTGTGAGAGTTTCTTTTGTTTCTAGGACAATCTTTGGCATAATGTCCTATTTCATCACAAGTATAACATCTGAGTTGAGTTTTCTTGGAGGAAGAGTGCTTACCTTTAGAACGATGATGATGGTCCCTTCTATTTTTCTTGGATTGAACTGTGAAAGCTTGATCTTCACTTCCCATCTTTTCTTCTTGAGCTACTATCCAAGCTTCTTCTTGTGAGCATTCTTCCCATAGTCTGCTGAACTTGACTTCTTTCTAGTACAGATCCCTTGAATGAAAGAGTCCCATGTCCTAGGGAGACCATCCAATGTGGTCATTACAATCTTTGCATTCTCCGCTTCTTCATCCACTGCTTCAAGTTGTTCTTTGATCTGGGAGACCCTTGTGAAGTAATATTGTATAATCTCTACATTTTGAATCTTCACATTCTTCAACTAGTTCCTCAAAGTCATCTTCTGGTTTTTGTTCTTTCCTTCAAACAATTTGGTTAGGGCATCAAACATAGCTTTAGGTGTCTTTAGGGAGGACACCTATGGTATGAGGTGATCCTTGATTGAATCAGCAATAATCCTCTTATCCATAACCAACTTCTTCTTGTGTAACGCCTTAGCCTGATCTCCCTCTAGAACTTGAACTTCCTCATTGATGTAAGAGTCCAACTCATTTTATTCCAGGACCAGGGAGATCCTATACTTCCAAGATCAGAAGTTATCAGCTCCCTCAATATTTTCATCAAGCTTTGTATGGTGAGACATCTTAACTGAGAACCTCAAATGGAAATACAAAAGATTTAGATATTACCAGGTCAAGATGTCAGAACTGGATCTAAAGCTAAATTTCTGTAGTGCTGGTTCAGGAGCAGATTAGGGTTTGAATTTCCCGGAGTTCTATCCAACCAAATGATTTGATCTTGATCTCTAAACTTCGATTTTGAGGAGGAGATCAATCCAGGCCTAGGCTTACTCAAAATTCCACTTCGATGGAAAGCCCTAATTTTCGACAGGAGTGTCGTGTCAAAAACTGAAAATGCTCAGAATCAGATTCTACTTCGACCGAAAGATGTGCCCTAGGGAGGAGAGTCAACCCAACCTTTTTTTGCTAAAAATATGTGGAGAGAGATCCAAAAAGTAGGAAGCCCTAGTTTCCACAGACGTACAGTGTCTTCTTCTCAGGTTAGCTCGGATACCATGTTATAATTTTATCATTCAAGCTAGCATTATGTTAGGATCTTTAACTGAGAGAATAACAAGCACATCAATAAAACACAAGAGACAATGAACACAATGTTTTTCCTCGGGGACACCATAAATGGAGAAAACCCCGCAACTTCCTCAGAGATAGAATCAGCACAAAAAGTAAAACCCAAAAACGGTAACATGATCTCCCGACAGCAGTAGTCTCTTTCTTTCTAGCCCCAACAACTTCTTCTCCATCAACTATGCGCTACAACTGAGTGTGAGTGAGTGTGTGTTAAATAGAGAGGCTCACTCTCTATTTATACTAATTCTCGACTTGATGATAACTCACTAGGGCCAACTTCACTAGGAAAGTCTAATAACCCTAGGGCCCCAAAACTATGAGGACTTTAACACTTGACATGACTTGTTTACATTATAGAGACTCCCGATCAGAACATCGGGGCATGACATGACTTAATTACATTACAAATACATCTCAGAATAAACATCGGGGAACAATACATAAGATATACAAGTGAATACATTCTGAAGTTACAATTACATCAACATCTTGCATCCATGAATACTGGTTGTTGAACATATTCGGGTTCGCTGTCACTTTTCGAGAAGCTTCCTGCTGCTAAGCAATTGTCTGCAGTTGAAAATTATGAATCCACAGGCCACCTGGAAAACCAGTTCCACTTCCACATCCTTGTCCTTCCTTGCATTCAGGCTCATCCCAAGCTTCCTGAAGTCGACCCAGTTCCCTGTTCCTGCATACTTTGTCAAGTGGGGCAAGAACTCTGGCCCCATTTCTAATTCATCGTGGGTGTCTTAGTCTATGCCCCATACCGACTGAGATAAATATAGCCAAGGATGACTTTTCCAGGTACTTCCATACCTGCAACTTCTTCTGCAATTGCATATGGAGAAGATTTCCCACTCACAGTCTGCCCCGTATCAAGGGTATCTTGCATCTCCCCGTAGATGGTTGTTGCCTTATGTAGCAGAGTTTTCTTCAACTACCCAATCCAGTCCGTCTGCAAATTTGCACAGTACAACTATGCCTAATCCTGTTCACTCGACTGTCGGCCTTCTACTTATAATACCATCATCATCTTAGATGCCATCATGAATCTCTTAGGAGCATCATTATGACTAAATCATTCATTTAGGTGACAAATACATCACTGATTTTGCCACCCCACCTCTTGGATCTTCTATCATTAGACATGACATCGAAATGTGTCATTGTTTACCTACCTTGACAACCATTTTTTAGTATTTATGTGATGTCTAGTCACCAGCATGGTTTCTTCCGTACAGTGTGAGCCACTTATTCTTGCATAGCCACCTCCTATTATACAACCCTTTCTATTTTTGGGTGCAACCCCTTTGGCTTGGTGCAACCTCGTCCCCTAGGTGCAACCCAATCCTGGTGAGCAACCTTTTCCATTCTTGGGCACAACCCCTTTCTCTAGGCGCAGCCTCGTCCCCTTGGCGCACAACTTGTTCCGTTCTCGGGCACAACACCTTTATCTTGGCGCATCCCCATCCTAACTAATTAGTGTTATATTTTTATCAATTAGACAATATGATCTTAGGATCGTATCTGAGAGGATAACATGCACAACAATCAATCACAAGAGAAAATAGACACAAATATTTATCCTTGGGGAAACCATAAAGGAAAAACCCCGCAACTTCCTCAGAGATAGAATGAGCACCAATGGCAGCAGTAAAACCCAAATACAGAAACATGATCTCCAATAGTTGTTCTCTCTCTCACTTGTGTGAGCTCCTCTTCTCTCACCTATGTGCTATAACTGTGTGAGTGTGTGTCTCAAATAGAGAGGCTCACTCTCTATTTATATTAGTTTCTTACTTGACAATTACTTACTAGGGTCGACTTCTCTAGGAGAATCTAATAACCCTAGTGCCCCTCAACTGTGGGGACTTTTCTCCCTGATCAATAAAGGAGGGTTAAATTCTATGAATTTACATGACTTTATTGTATTAATGATTCTCCCAATAGGAACATTGGGGTACAATGAAATACAAATGATTCTCTCGATATGAACATCGGGGTACAATATAAAATATACAAGTGAATACATTTCAAAGTTACAAATACATCAACACTCCCTCTTAACTAGGAAGGTATTCTCTTGACACAATTCATCAACATAAGTCTTCGTCACTGGATCATCATCAAAGATGGATCATCACTAGATCATCATCACTGGATCATCATTACTGGATCATCATCAAAGCTCGATAATCACTGGATCATCATCATCATCACTTCTTCTTCTATCTCGATCAAATGGCGCTATCTATCAATTCTTCTCGTCATAGGAATTTCTACAGAGCCAACCCTTTTTCATGTTGGTTGCAGGCCTAGCCTCCACATAGGTCTTCATCAACAGAGCCAGCCTTTTTTCATGCTGGATGTATCTCTACAGATCCAACCCTTTTTCATGCTAGATGTATCTCTATAGAGTCAACCCTTTATCATGCTGGATGTACCTCTACAGAGCCAGTCCTTTTTCATACTGGATGTAGGCCTCTACAGAGCCAACCCTTTTTCATGTGGATGTACCTCTACAAAGCCAGTCATTTTTCATACTGGATGTAGGCCTCTACAAATCTAGCCCTTTTTCATGCTGGATGTAGGTCTCTGCACTTATATCTAACCATGGGAGGAACCAATCCTACCACCATGTCAAAAGGGCACATCACTTACATCTGACCATGGGATGAACCAATCCTACCACCATGTCAAAAGGGCACATCACTTACATCTGACCATGGGAGGAACCAATCCTACCACCATGTAAGAAAGGAACAGCACTTACATCTGACCATGGGAGGAACCAATCCTACCACCATGTTAGAAAGGCTCAACACTTACATCTGACCATGGGAGGAACCAATCCTACCGCCATGTTAGAAAGGCACAACACTTACATCTGACCATGGGAGGAACCAATCCTACTACCATGTCAGAAAGGCTCACGGACTCATCACTTCCCCTTGGAAGGAACCTCAATTTTGAGAACACCAAGATTCTCCCTGAAGTACTCAAATTTCACTCTGGCCATTTCTAGCATAGAATCACATTAGGGATGATTACGTCCAAGGATAACCTATGATATTTTCTAGGACTAATTGCATCCCAGGACAACCTACAGGATTGTTTACGTCTGCTTCGCTAGAATTTTATGCTCAAACAACCTGTCTCACTAGCTATGCTAGAAATCCCTCTTTCGAGAGATCTCGATCTAGATCACATACTGGAGCTTCACTGCTCCTCTCTGCATCATAAAAAAAAATGGAAGTATATCAATCAAATCAAATAGTAGTTTTCAAAAGAAACATACTACCTCCCAAATAGCCAAGCAAGTGGAAACATATTTTTCCTCAGCTGTACTTAGTGCCATGTAGGACTCCATCCTGCCAAACCAGTAACCCATACCAGATCTTAAACTGAAGAAGCATTCCAAGGTTCTCTTCTTCTCATTGGGGCTACCAATCCAAATCAACATAACCATGTAGGTTAGTGTTCTGATTCACTTCATACTTGATCCCATAATCAATTGCACCCTTCAGGTACCTCAGAATATTCTTTGCAGCAATTACGTGAACATGTCTTGGATCTGTTAGGAACTGGCTCAATGTGTTCATAGCAAAGCAAATATCTATTCTCGTGTTCTTTAGGTACATCAAGGACCCAATCATCTGAAAATACATCGTAGCATCAACCGAATTTGATGAAGCATCACTCAATAGCTTCAGGTTCAATGCCATAGGTGTGGTCATGTCCTTGCAGTCCATCATCTCGAACCTCTTCAGGATCTCCATTGCATACTTCCCTTGTCCCAAGGAGATTCCATCTGCATTCTTCCATACCTCCATGCCTAGAAAGTAGTGCATCATATCCAAGTCCTTCATCTTGAACTCGAAAGTAAGTCCGCTTCTTGCAACTTTAAAAATTCATTAACATATAACATGAGCATCACTGGTATTCCACCTTCAACCTTGAAGTAAAGGTTGGAATCTGATTTACTCTCAGTAAATACTAGAGTCATCAGTAATCTGTCCATCTTGTCATACCATACCATGTCGAACCTTAGGATCTTCTGCAGTTGCTTCCTTCGAAGCGGAGCATCATTCTCCCTCTTCATTTCGTACTCTATACATTGAAACATTCTGTATTAGAGTGATAAGTAGCTTCCTCTGCTACTAATATTCTATGTATCCATTTAGGGTCACTGGATACCAAGATCCTCTATCTTGATCCTTTCAAAAGTTTTTCTCGCACCCATCTGTGAGCTTGTCATCCTCTATAGGCTTTCATATTCAACGTTGTAGCAAAGGTTAAGATCTTCATCACTCTATGTGATCTTCAAGCTCCTTATGTATGTGTTATCTCATGGGTGTCTTCTGATCTCATACAAGGCCTTCTTTAATTTTCACACATGAGTCTACCTATCATGTGTATTAACTTTCAGTGGCTGAAAATGTGTCTTCGTAGTCTATGCCTTCTTTCTGTGAGAAGCCTCATGCTACAAATATTTCCTTGTATCCACGATGTTGCCATCTACTGCATGTTGGATCTTGCAAATCCATATGGAAGACACTATGTTCTTCCCTTCAGGTCTCGATACTGCGTCCTAGACATCATTCTTCTTGAACTAGAACTCTCCTTCCCTTTCTTCTTGGCTACTTCTTCATAACTGGAAGGCTCTGCATCAATGATGTTGCTCAACAGTTTCATGTATCTGAGACCTCTTTCTTTATTTGAAAGTATCGTCATATTATTCTTCATCTTGTATTATTTCTTGAAATGTTGTCACTTGTTCTTCGGAGAAAGTCTCATCCTTCTTTTCTTGTAGGCGATTGTACGCGATCTTTCCTACAAGTCAAATGCATTAGTTGTATGGTTAGAAACATTTCGTAAGGCATATTCATAATGGAAAATTCTTATGCCTAAAGATATAATCATGCAATTATTTTATCCAATACAACATTCATCCATATTTCACTGAAAATTTCTAGATGCCTTCCATCTCTACCATGACATCATTTAGATTGTGCACTAATCCAATATGTCAGCAAAGAGGTTTCATTCTAGATAAGTAGCAATGGATATTTGTATAGCACAATGGGATACTTACCCATAACATGCATATTAGCAGTTACTGTCATTAATGCAAACATGCATAACACATCAACTAAATATAAACAAATGCATAACCAAATAATATCATGAAATGACAATTGAATACTTATCTTTATTCATTTCATGGGTAGACTCCTTCTTGATCCTTCAGCTTCATCATCTTCTTCATTCATAACAACACCATTTCTTATCCAAATGCTAAGATGGATAAGAGGTTCTTCAAGAGTTGAGTCCTTCGTATTCCTCATCGCTTGAGGGCTCTTCTTTGGATGGTGAGAGCTTGATCTTTAGTTGGCCCCATTTTCTCTTCTCTTATTATGAGTCAAGATTCTTCTTGTGTGCACTCTTCCCAGAGTCTATTGAGGGTAATCACTTCCTTCTGGCACACATTCCTCGAATGAATAAATCCCATGATCTGGGGAGGCCATTCAAGGTGGTTAAAACCACATGTTATTCTTCTTCGATTGCTTCATCATAGCCTCGAACACTTTCTTTTGGTGACTTCAAGGATGACACATGAGGGATGTGAAGATCTTTAATAGAATCTGCAATGATTCTTTTGGCTCTAGCCTTAGCCTCATCTCCCTCTGGATCCTAGAAATTTCTTACTGAAGTACTGATCCAAGTCAATTTCTTCAAGGATAACAAAGTTCCCATTAGAGAAAATTTGGGGTCTAAAATGGGCCTTATAAGAAAACGTGCCAAAATAAGTTTTTGTGAGTTGGAATTCAAGAACCAATAGAATTTCAATAAAATAAGTCAACCATAATGGTTGAATTGACATATTTGTCATTAAAAAAAAACTACTTTTTTGTTCGTATTTTCGACATATCTCATTGAGTTTTTACTCAAATTTCGATCGGGAGAGCTCGTTGGATGCGGAATTTGATTCCACATCCAACGAGTACCCACACTGCATACTTTTGACGGACCCCGCTACCCCAAAAAGAAGAAATACTTGAAAAAAGGTGATGATGATGTCATCATCACCTTTTTTCAGGTATTTCTTGTTTTTGGGGTAGCGAGGTCCGTCAAAAGTATACAGTGTGGGTACTCGTTGGATGTGGAATCAAATTCCACATCCAACGAGCTCTCCCGATCGAAATTTAAGTAAAAACACAGGGAGATATGTTGAAAATACAAACAAAGAAGTTTTTTTCTTTCTTCCTCCAAATCTAATCAATATTATTTTATTATTTTAACCATTATTTTATTATTTTAACTATTATTTTATTATTTTCCTTAGGAGGCCCATTTTAGACCCCAAAATTTCTCTAATGTATAATTCTTCAGATTTATATTCTTCCCTTCAAATAACCTGGTCAAGGAATCAAACATCTCTTTAGGTGTCTTTAGGGAAGACACTTGTGTTATAAGGTGATCCTCTTGGCCTTGACCAAGTTATTTTTGTGTAAGGATTTTAGCCTCATCTCCCTCTGGAATTGGAACCTCTCCACTTATGTAGGTGTCCAATTCATTTTCTTCAAGAACCAATGAGATCCTATACTTCCATGCTTGAAATTTTTCATCTTCACCAAGCTTGTTATCAAGTTGGTGTGATTAGTCATTTTGAAATGAGAACCTCAAATGTAAATAACAAAAGATTAGATCTTACCGATTTGAGGTGTCCATCCTAGTTCTAGATTTGGTTGATCTAGGGTTTGTTAGAGAAACCCTAATTTTCAAAAAATGGAATATTTCAGATCTGATTGGATAGAAAGATGCGCCTCCTCAAGGCGAGTTGAGCAGCATACTCATTTTCCCAAAACTGTGATCAGAACTGCAAAATATCTGATGCCCTAGTTTTCTTCAATTTCTTTTGCAGAAATGCCTAATATTGTTTCTACAGTATCTCCAAAAGTATCGCTCCTCTATGTCTAAAATTTCATACTGATGTATCCTCATTTATCCTCTTTCCAACACAATAGTTTTTATCAGAATTGGTTTCACCAAGTGGGACTTATGATAGTTTACCCAAGGTGACTTATTTCAGGACTGTTCATAATAGCGAACTTGTACAGACTGCCACATGTCACTGTGTCACCTTCAGGGTCTGAAACTTTTACCACATAAATTCAATTCTGTGTCGTATCTATAAAATCTTATGAAATTTCATTTGGACCTTAGTAGCCCGAGATATATCAATTCTCCCTAGGTGTCTTGTTTAGGGATGAATCTTGGAAGAGGATGGAACCCTGATTTGGAGGAATCTTATCTCCCAGAATATAGCGAATATGAGGTTGAATATTTTACACAGGGTACAGTAGGAATTTATCTTCAGCTTATGAAAATTTTGGCTCCCGAGCCTTCTCCAATCTCGAGATATAATGAATGTACCAAAACTACCAGTTTTAGCATTTTAGGGTTTTTTAGGCGTGGGGTCAAGCTAGGGTTTGAATTTCCTAGAGTTTTACTCTTATGCTAGGATCACTCAAAAATTCCTCTTCGATGGAGAGGTACTACCAAATTTTTATTTTGAGGAGGAGAGAAATCTTATGCTAGGATCACTCAAAAATTCCTCTTCTATGAAAAGCCATGTTTTCCCACAGTAGTGACAAGTCAAAAATTGAAAATGCCCTGAATCAAATTCTTCTTCGACAGAAAGATGTGACCTTCAATGGACAGTCATCCTAGCATGCTTTTGCTGATGATCTATGGAGAGAGACCCAAAAAGTAAGAAGCCCTAGCTTTTGCGGTTGCACAATGTCTTCTTCTCAGGTTAGCTTTGATACCATGTTATATTTTTTATCAATTAGAAAATATGATTGTAAGATCTTATCTGAGAGGAAAACATGCACACCGATCAATCACAAGAGACAATAAACACAAAGATTTATCCTAGGGGAAAACATAAAGGAAAAACCCTACAACTTCCTGAGAGATAGAATGAGCACCAATGGCAGTAGTAAAACCCAAAGACAGAAAGACGATCTCCAATAGTTGTTCTCTCTCTCACCTATGCACTATAGCTAGGTGAGTGTGTGTGACAAATAGAGAGGCTCACTCTCTATTTATACTAGTTTTCAAATTGACAATTACTTACGAGGTCCAACTTCTCTAGGACAGTCTAATAGCACTAATGTCCCTCAACTATGGGGACTTTTCCCCCCTGATCAGCAAGGACAGTTAACCTCAACTCAATTGTGGGGACTATTTCCCTGACTTACAATGGAGGGTTAACCTCAATGACTTTACATGAATTTATTATATTAATGACTTTCCCGATAGGAACATCGAGGTACAATGAAATACAAATGATTCTCCTGATAGGAACATTAGGGTACAATATAAAATATACAAGTGAATGCATTATGAAGATACAAATACATCAACAATTATCTACTTATGGATGAGTCTACTACCCCCTATTCTTGCATGGACACAACCCTCGTGCGTGCCCTTCCTTTTTCTACCTATCCTATCTCTCTCTCTCTTTTTTGGGTGCGCAGTTCTTCAGGCATTGTGCGGTCCTTTCCCCGTCCCATAGGGCTTCAAGTAGCTGCAATTCATGAGATTTGATAGTACCTCTCCATCTAACTGTTGTAATTGAACTGCACCCATAGAGGTAATAGAATTGACAAGATATGGGCCAAGCCAGTGAATTTTTAGCTTACCCGGATGCTTCAAGAACTTGCTGTCGTACAGTAGCACCAAATCTCCTTGCTAAAATTGTTTGTTCTTTATGTGGCTATCATGCCATTCCTTCTATCAATATTTATGAACACATTGGTGGAAACCCGTAATGAAATAGTCTTCTTCAAGTTGTATCAGTTGCACCATGCGCTCCTCTAGCACAGTAGCATCATCCATTTCGATTGCAGTAGCAATGCGCAAATTGGGAACGATGTATTCCATAGGCATAACTGCCTCTTGCCCATATACCAATTTGAACGGTGTTTTCCCTATCAATATCTTGCATGTGGTGTGATAGGCCCACAATACTGCAGGAATCTTCAGATCCCAGTCATCTCAGTTAGTGTTACATAATTTGGTAAGTGCGTGCTCCAGAATTCCTCCATAGTTCCATTCGCCTGCGGATGGTATGGTGTAATTTCTTGTGTTGAACCTGTAATTCTTTTGTCAGTGCTATTACTGTTCGGTTGATAAAATGACTACCCTGGTCACTCATCAATATTCTCGAGCACCCAAACTATGTCACAATATTCTCGAATAGAAATCTGGCTGCCATTGCAATAGTACAATCCACAACTGGTACAGCCTCTTCCCATCTCATCAAATAGTACGTTGCAGTGATTATGTAGCGCACACTAGTTATTTTCTCAGGTGGGTTGATCGGACCCACAAAGTCTACCTCCCATTTATCAAAAGGTTGCAAAGTTACCTGGGGTACAAGCGACATCTCATCCAACCGCAATGGTTTTCCAATGCATTTACAGACATCGCAGCTTCGCACATAACCTACCGCATCATTATGAAGAGTGGGCCACCAAATCCCTACGCGAAGCACCTTTCACACGGTAGCCCATCCTCCATAGTGTCCCCCATCTATTCTAGCATGTGCTTCTTCCAAAATATTCTCTTACTCATGTGGGAGGACACATTGCCGCAAAATTTCATCAGGTCCCATATTATACAAGTGTCCATAAATCAACTGGAAGTCAAAAGCTTTAACCACAAATTGCTTCTTTTGACTTGTGGAAAGTTCTTCTGGTGCGACTCCAGTTTCCAAGAACTAGATTATTGGAGCATAATGGTCATCTTCCATTTCAACTCGAAACAACTGTGCATTAGGCAATCCATCTTCGTTGTTAGTAGGTTCCTTACCCATCTCGATTCTGGATAAATTATTGTGGCCAACATTCAAGTGACCTGGCTTCATGATGATCTCAAAATCAAATTCTTGAAAGAGGAGTAGACATATGCATATCTTCGCCCCCAACACAGGCTTATTGACTAGATACTTCAAAGAGGAATGGTCAGTAAACATCTTGAAGTGACCGCCTAGAAGATAATTCCTGAATTTTTGCAGTGTATAAACCATTTATAATCCCTCGCACTCCATGGTTGTATAATTCTTCTCTGCGAATGATAACTTATGCCTCGCAAAATAAATAGGGTGATCCAAGTCATCGTTGCGTGTCTACACGAGCACTACTCCTAGCACAACAGAAGATGCATCAACATGAACATGGAACTCCTTGTTCCAATATGGGAATACAAGTATTGGTGTCGAAGCCAGCTTGGCCTTCAGCGTATTGAAGCTAATCTAACACTCTAGACTCCATTCAAATACCGCATCTTTCTTCAATAATTTCTCCATAGGGGCAGTGATTACAGCGTAGCCTCTGATAAATTTGCAATAATATCCCATGTGCCCCAACGTTTCCCGAAGCATATTTACATTGGTCGGTGGGGGAAAACTCAAGATGAGAGATATATTCGCTTAGGGTTGACCGGTAACCCTTGCTTACACACAATATGACCTAATAGTATGCCGAATGGAGCACAGAAAATGCACTTTTTGGAGTTCAACACGATCGGATGTTATCGACACCTTTCCAGCATCAGTTGAAGGTTGGCCAAAATATCTTTGATTGGACCATACACTGTCCAATCATCCATGTACACATGTAAGAAATTTTGAATGAAATCCTTGAAATCGACAGCGACTACTCGAGAGAATATCGTAGGGGCATTCTTCAACCTAAAAGGCATCACTGTATATTGAAAACATCCCCATTCAGTGACGGATGTTGTTTTATGTCAATCATCCTTGGTGATTATGATATGGTGATAACCCGAAAACCCATCTGTAAAGGAGTACATTTCTTGACCACCTACTCCTTCAAGTACCTCATTAGTGAACGGTGTTGGAAACAGGTCATGCATACAGACATCATTTAGTTTCCTGAGGTCGACGCAGATCCAAAATTCACCAGTTTTCTTATCTTAGACCACCATAGGACTGATCCATTCAGAATCTTCGACAGGTTGGATGATTCCAGCGTCCAGCATACGATCAAGCTTAGCTTTGAATCTATCTTTGTAGTGCAGGTTCAGCCGATATGGTCTTTGTCACACTGGTTTGGCATTTGTCTTTAGCAGGATTTTCACTTCCCCTAGGTTGCCCAATATCCCTTTCATTTCTGAGAATTTTGTCGGGAGCAAATCTTGGAACTCATTCAGGAGATCTGTGATCTTGGCCATGGTCTCCTCATTCCAGTAGTCCCCAATGTTTGCGAACTTCAAGTTCTCTTCCGTCTCAATGTTAACTTTCTTAATATTTAGTGGCTAAGTCATGGGATCGGTCGACACATCTGGTGTTGTGACATCTTGAGTCCCTTCAGTCTCTGGAATATTAATGTTTCACAACTCATCATCATCCTCTAGCTCACTAGATACGTTATACCATTCCATCATCAATTGCATGTGGCATTGTGCATGGGGATCCACAGGATATGCGACTAGCACAGCTTTCAAGACTACATCCTGAATGATCTAAAGTGCATTGTGGACATCAGGATTGGCGTCTGCGAAGCTAAAAGTGTGGGTGAAACAAAACTTCAACTCCTCCCAGGTAGATATTTCTCAGCACAACTCTACGGATACATACCAGGAACTCAGGATTTCATCCAAGATATGAATAAAGGCATAGATCCATTCATCCTTCGGTTGTGCTGCCCATAGTGTTTGAATCTCTGCAAAATGGCTATTAGGGTCATTTTTCCCATCATAATTCCTAGGTTGATACACCTCTGTGGTACCAAAATGGATTGTCATCACCCTGTGACGCTGCGTCCATCCAGCAATGTTTTTCTTATGAGCTTCCCACCAACGGGCATGAATAGCTGTCAGTTCTTCCTCCAATGCTAATAGTCATTGTGGCTCTGAGAATCTCTCTTCAAATACTGTTAAGAATGCAAACAACTCCAGTAGCCCTTCATATACTGGTAATTCAGCAATTTTAGTCGCAACATGATGCAGAGATTGTGTAATCAGACCACACTTTCTAAAGGATACCTCATGCATGTGGTTTTGCCAATTTTCGAGTGCATCATCAGAATTAGAGGATGCAGAGCTAGCACTACACCAGCCAAGTTCTCCCTCGATAGTTGGGTGGATATAGTCTTTAGAGATGTTGTAAGCATGATCCCACCCCTTGACAACTTCATCCTTCATAGGTTCAATGTATCTCCAGCCCTCATTCGGATCCATGGGTGCAATGACTTGAATGTCTCGGTTCTCGAATGTCATCATGCACTTATTAAAATTAATCACGTCCATATTGTCATTAGCCCATCCAATCCCCAGCAGCGTGGGATAGGATCCTTCCCATTAATGACTTCAATCACATGAAAGTTAGCGCGTGCTCTCATACCTTCAACATATACAACTAAGTTCATTACCTGTCCAATTGGTTGCACTTTATCTTGGTTCGCCAATTGCAATTGGACAGGGGACCAACCCAATGTTGGGCTCACCATTTTCTACCAGGTTTTCTTAGTCAGGATGTTCACATCCACTCCCAGGTCCAAAATGATGAAGTCCACCTCATAGTCACCTATCTAGATATTCATACACATCTCTTTACCTGTCTTTTTCTTCTGCAAGGAGATCACTACGGAGTCCTTCATCTCCTTGATCGAACGATACAACAACCTCTCAAGCTCAACAAGAGCCTCAGGATCTCGTGATAGTGCTAACCATTTCTCAAAGAACTGCTACAAGATACCATTGCTTCGATGATCCTGCTTTAAAGGATAAATAAAAGGCAAATGGCATTTCATAGATAGGCGACTTACCAAGATTTTGTCCGATCACGTCCTGAGTTTCAAAAAATGTCTCTTTTTCAATCGCGATATCAAATTCTACTTTCTTCATCCTAGCTAATCGAAATTATGACTGGGGTCCATCATCTCCCATCATCGCACCTCCCCGCGTGACAATGGCGGCGCCAACATCCTGCATTCTGGGCTTCGCTGAAATTGTTGCAATGATTGGACCTTGAGTCTGGTTCATCGGCAAAGTCTAAGCCAGTGGTGGGTTTTGGTTTACTGGTGGGTTCTTTAGCTAATTCACAGTCTAGTTCTGGAGTGGAACTGGCCTTGTTCTGCAACTAGTTCTGGGCTGGTAGCTGATTCTAAGTCTGCAGCTGGGCTTGATTTTGCAACTATGGAACGTTCCCAATTTTCCATCTTACGATTAGTTGCGGGAAGTTCTCCATGGTATGATCAATCGATGCGTAGTATGTACATAAGCACTACAAGTGTGGGTAGTCTCTCTAGTAATTCCCAAATACTACACAATTATAACATTGGATGGATGCACGAACTCGTCCCCCTCCTCGTCTAAAGCCTCCTCCTCTACCTCAGAATCCTCTGTGGAATGCTCCTTACTGTGGGTACTGTGGCTGAGCTACCTAATGTGGTGGGGGATTCAGTTGTTGTTGAACAAAGTGCGTTGCTTAAACATATTGTGGCTGCGCTTGAGCCATCGACATTTGATTATATGGCTGCTATAGTGTGAATTGCAATTATGGAGAAAAATGCGGCTACGGCTATGGTGGAAAAAATGCATCGGTGGCAATGGTGTGTACTATGGTTGTGGTTGAGAAATTAACACCTGAGGTTGCAAATGCGGTTTCTATACTGCGCGGTGACCCTTGCCCTTCATGAAATTTGAATCATATGTTCTGCCTAGAAGAAGATCGTATGCCCAACAGTCTCTATCCTCATGCTTGACTAAGTGACAGAATGAATAGTATAAATTGGAAAGTTTTGACACCATATTTTTCATATAGCTACATTCCTCATGTCGATTTCCATAGACTTGGAATACGTGACACCATGGCATACCACCACTACTCAATGGGTTTGGAGCTCTCGATAACAGATAGTTTCTAAATTCAAGGAAAGTATATTTGGTGTGGCCATCTGCATGACACCGAATACACCAAAGATCTGTGTGTTCCTCCTTACCTTTCTTAATATCCTGCAGCTGGAGTGTGAGGTTCGCTAGCTGGGCCTAAATTTGATTCATCCCAACTGCACTCTCCTCGATAGGTGAAGCTTCGAGCTTCATTGCAATTTCTAGGGCTTCTCTCTATGTCGCTATATTTTGTTGCATCAATGGTTGTTGGATATGAGAAACCAATGCTGTGATAAACCATTCTTTATGTTGGACATCACTCATAGAAAAACTAACTTTGGCCATCAGTGTCTTGAACCTATGATCGAAGTCCCAAATGGTCTCATTAAGAAATTGCTTGATTTCCTTTAGCTCCGTAATGTATTGTTCTTCTGAATTTGGTTTTCTAAATTTCTCGATTAGTCTCATCTAAACCTCATCCAATGTCTTTGCTGGATCCCCCTGAGGAACTTGTATAAACATCATAAACCAATCAAGCGTGCGACCCCTTAGAGTAGTCGCTAACTGTCCTTTATTTACATCATTGTCAGTGGCCTGTCTAACAGTCCAAACTGTTTCAAATAAAAACCAATACTGCTCATGATCATCGGTCCCGTTTCCATGGAACAAGGTTAGCTTCATATCACCGCCCTTTATCTTGGGCCACCTTCCAACAGATGTTGATATACTACTAGACTATTTCTGGTACATCAGACAAGTCGACGTGGGACTTGGAGTTTTTCCTAAGTTTGGAGTAGTGCACTGAGGCGTGGGTATGTTGCTGCTGGGGTTTGCACTTACCGTCATTCTGGGTGTAGCCTAGGCCTGTTTGTCCTCATCGTCACTCTAGGCTCGCTTCGTCTCGTGCGGTTGTCCTTCGTGGTCTTGCGTTTTGATTGCAGTAGGACCTTTCCCTGTCCTCTTCCTCTTCTCTAGTAAGAACCTTGCTCCTCCCCTTGTACAACCACTTTATTCCTCAGCTTCCCTCATAATATTGTCAAAACTTGCACCCATCTACCCCTTATATTCTCATCTATCTCCCCCCTTGGTTGCGGTATACACAACGTCTGCACACCGGGGTGCTACTTCTCTAGGTGCATCTTGAGTATTCCCTTTTTGTAAACCATCATTTTAATCGACAATTGAAGCGATAATAAGAACCTACCTCTAGGTCCGTTGAAGAAATCCATCTCTGCTTCGTTGTAAGATTTGTTAGTGTTGACAGTGAACTCGGTGATATATCCCTCGAGGATACTGTCCAACCAGACCTCGACGGCGCTCGACGCTCTGTTGTCAGTTTCCTGAGGCTCCTCAATTAGTTTAAGGGTCTAAGATGTCGTTTCTCCTCCTTGAAATTTTGTCTTCTTGTACGTGAATAGCGCCAACCACTCGTACAATATGATAGGAAATTCGCTAAAGAAGTATTCGTGCGGACCGTCGTGGATGTACCTCGCTAACCACTTGTTTGTTTTCAGCCCAAGGTTATGATTTTCTACTTCAACAAATTCTCTCAGCTTCTGATCAAGCCAATCTTGAAGTTTCGGTCACGTCGGATGCCACATCCATTCTTGCGTAACCATTTGTCAGATGCTACATACCCTCCTCTCAGTCGCAATGAGGTCCAAAAAATGGAACCATTTGTTGGCGTAATCCCGACCAACAAAACCCAGTTGACAGCAGTTCCACTTTGTCGATGCTCAACACGCCGAGATCTCCCTGAGTATTGACCCAGACAGGTTTTACCCTGTCCAGAAACACTCGCAGAGCGGATGAGGTCTCACCTGGGATGTTTGAGGGAAAGTTGTCGAAACCAAGTTTCCACAATAAGGAGGAGGATTGGGGCATCATACATTCATCAGCTTAATTTTTGGATCTAATCTACTTACCTTCTTAGAAATAGAACCATTCATCATGTCGCATTATTCATTCATCATTACAGCAAATCTACCAGTGGGAAAAATAGATCTAAATGATGATAGTATCCATAAGCAGAAAGCATCGCATTATCCATTCATATGTATATCTATTCATAATTCATCATCAGAATTGTAACAATGTAAAGAAGGAAAATACAAAGGGAAACAGGATTTCTGATCAATCCACATCACATCATATTAAATCTGCAGAACAAATCATAGATAAAAAACAGACAATGATCCAGTACCATATCACACTGTCTAGAATCATATCCGGTATTTATTCTCTATGTCTTTGTCTTACATGCATAATTCTTCTATTTATAGGCTTGCACCTTTACATTCAAGGTCCACTTCTAACTAACTTCTAGCTAACTTAACCACTAAGGACCAATATTTCGAAGAAATGGTCAATAAGTACAAAAAGTGACATCAAAATATAAAAAAGTGGACTATTTTCCTCCTATCAAACTATCTTTTCCTTGCGCGGTGCCACGTAAGTATGCGCAACATCCTAGATGTTGCGCAACTCACTTACCTCCAACCCCTTGCCAACAGTCACTCAATGATTTGATTGGCTTCCTAGTGCAACTCCTGGATTTCATCTTTTGTAGGTGCTTGGAGTATCATTTTTTGCTTAATCAACCCTTTTGATTTGAAAGTTTGTTGTTTGGCAAATATTTACTCTGCCACCATATCCAATTTTTCTTTGGACAAGTCGAAATCCGAGTGTTGGTCATCTTGAAATTCATCGTCCTCTTTGATCTCCCTAATTAGTTCTTCCACTTATGTTGGTTTAGTTGATTTTCGCACGGGTATGATAACAAGAGGATTTTCTTCTTCTACAAGAGGTCCAAAAATTTCTAAGTACAACCCTGCTTCATAGACTTCCTATTTTTCTTTGTCGGTTAGGGGTTCTTATATTTCTTTGATTTCTCTCCAAGCAAATTCGGGATTTGGATACACAGTTTGTGATTGGGCATTGATATTCGAGAAGATGGATTGAATGGATGGATAAAATTCAAGCTCTGATGCCACTTGTCGATGGCTCCTTTCATATACCAAACTTTAATACAATCAAGATCCAATTGTATGTATATGGTTAGGGGTAGACTTTTACGAACCTGCTGAGGAAATATTCATCTTAAGCATGTGGTTTTGAGGACTTCAAACCAATTTTCAAGCCACTTTTTGCAGTTGCATGGCCTTTGGGAATCCTTGAGTCTTAATACTTTGAAGCTGTACATGGCTGCTGAAAACTTTGCAGTGAAGGAGGGGTCGCTAACGGGTTTAATCATGTACATTTCCATCCAAATAAGGAGGGTTGGGTATCAAATTGTTGAGTCAGTCTCTTGGCACTTCTCACAAGTCAACCAGACTATTCCATCCAAATAGTGCACCCAATTGAATAACTTTCCTTCTATGGTGATGGTTTTTACATATTCCAACATGTTTAATTGAATATTTGAAGGTCTACCCATACTAGTTAAGCAGAAAAATATGATGATAACAACATATCTGTAAGCACTGTATTGGATTTTACTAATGGCTAGTCCTTTTAAGTTCTTCCCTTGCATCGATACCATGAATTCTTCGATCCTTGAATGGTATGGAAATATCTTTGCTTGGTAACCCTGTCACAACTACAATTACTTGGGAATTGATTTCTAATGGCTACTCCAAACATAATTTTCTGTTATGGTATCTGCTCACAATGAATTGGACAATCAAGTCTTTCAATCTATCAAAGTTGTCCAACAGAGGGGTGTTCAAGTAGTGGAAAATAATTTTTGTAGGGTCGAATTTCTCTACAGAATCAGACCATTTATCATTTTGAACACCCCATTATCTAAGCTCTTTCCAATATCTTCTCCATTCATTCTCTTATGTGCATGCTCAACGGATTCTCAGAAGTGAGGCTCTCAATGGTGACATTGAGATGTCTTCTAGATCTGGAATATTTTGCTCAACTACTTTCATTGATCTGGTTGTAGTAGTGCCTCTCTTTAGAGACATGGTGTATATGGATTCAAGTGTATGAAACAAATTAGTAGATTTTGTTGGGGTGGATTCAAATGCACTTTCTCAATTTCATGACAAAAGTGTTCCCAATCTTTCTCGAGGTCCATACTTATAGATGAACTACTTAATGATCAATTCGGGTGTGTAGGTGAATGCATTAACTATGGATTTTACAGTTTCCATCTACCTCTCACATGTGAAGTGTCTTCCCAATCAAGTTTTTTTGAACAATATTCATGGCTTCGTTGGTGCGGTCGGTCATAGGGTTGTGCTACAGACGAGGTTTTTGTCATCGGTGGGTTGGTTCAATGATGTGTTGATTAGTCGGTTATAGGCTGACTAGTCAGTCCCTCATTGGTGAGGCCTGGGTGGAGCTTGATGGGAGCTCTTCATACTTTTATCCTTTTATTCTTTCCAGTCTACAGTCATTACGTTAAAATATCTTTCCATCAACCATTTCTAATAGTCCCTTTTAAGAGTGGTAGAATTCATTATTTAACCATTTCTCTTTCAATATTAACAACTTATTTACAATTAAACATGATTCGTGCGCAAACCTAGGGATGTGGTGTTCGAACAAATAGTGATACAACTGTTGGTTGGTGTTGCACCCATTCTATACTTTGTATCTTTTTAATTGAGCGCCATTGACAAGTTTGGAGAAAACTTGTCCCTGTAGATTCCTTAGTCGAATCGACCCATTACTCTTCAACTCTTCAATAATATATGGGCCCAACCAAGAAGTGTGCAACTTTTTGGGTTTCGCTTTTATCCAACTATCATATAATAGTGCAAGGTCACCTACTGCGAAATCCTTCCTTCATATATGTCGATCATGCCAGGATTTATGTTATTTCTTTTGGACTTCTTGATGGTGAATTTCCATTTGTCGGTGCTCTTCAAGTTTGTTTAATTCAACATTTCTATTCTCTTTTGCTTTAGCATTGTCCAAGTGGAGCATGTATATTATAACTGGTGAATT
>LPNX010493190.1:334426-358310 GCA_001517045.1 Pseudotsuga menziesii | reverse complement strand
GCATCGGGGTACAATGTAATACAAGTGGTTCTCCCAGTTGGACCATCGGGGACCACAAAAGATACATAAAGAATATTCTTCGAAGTTACAATATTTCAACAAGCTTTGATGACCGGGAGGCCTTCAACCATAGAATTATTCTATAATTACTGCAATTATTTGAAGTTCATATGGCTGAACCTCTCATGCCACAGTCTACTAACTTCATTTCCATGAGTTAGCAATGCAGTGGGCTTTGCATCCGCCAAAAAATGGGAGAACTCGTAGGCTTTTGCATGATGGTTTGCAAGGCCTATTGCTACAAGTTTTCCGGATGAAACTTATGTGATCTTTACATCATCTGGGATAAAGGAGACTCTTTTGGGCACTAATGTATGTGTCATTTGATAAACACTTAGTAGGTTTGATGCAAGAGATGGTACATACAGAACATTGAAAAAATAACCATGCTTAAGATCTATAGTACCTTGTCATTCAGATGTGATTGTGGAGTCATCTCCCATGTGGATGGGAATGGATTTTCCAGTCTCCAAAGATGAGAAAGAGTCTCTTTCAGCCATCATGTGGTTTGAAGCTCTAGAATCTATCAAGAGTGCTTTGGACTTCGAAGTGCTTCCCATGAGGGCATGACCTCTTTCATGCTGTGGTTCCTGATCTTGCTGATCTCTCCTCTGAAAGATTTCTAGAAGATTGATGTGATTTCTCTCAAGGAGATAGGTAGCTTCATCAAGTTTCTTTTTCATGCAGGCATGTTCAGGGTGGAAGCCCTTACCGCAGTATGAACACTTGACTTTTTCCTTTCCATGATGCCCTTTTCCTTTGTTCTTCTTTGAGCCGGAAGACTCTTCATGCTGCTGGTTTTCAAATTTAGGCTTAAGAGCTTCAAATTTGTTTTTTGGATTCTTCTACTGCTTTCCTTTACCCTTCAGATCTTTGAGCCCCGAGACATAGAGGGATTGATCATGGGAGAATTTGATGATCCCCATCTGGACAAGCTTATCATGTTCACTTGTTAGGGACTCAATGAAGGCATTGAGAGAAGGAATCTTCCATCCATGGGTTGTGATATTCCCTGCATGGAATGTAGAGACAAACACCGAATAATCAGCTCCAAGTTTGGAGAGTATAGCAAGGATGAGCTGATCATCCTCCTTCTCCACCTTACATTGCTTCAATAGTAAGACAATGTCCTTGAATTTTGTGAAAAAATCATTTAATGTATCAAAATTGGAAGGCTGGAGAGACATCAACTCATTCTCAAGCTGGTATACTCTCAAATCATCCTATTTTCCATACAGGGTTTCCAATTTGTCCCAGATTTCCTTTGGATTCTTCAATCCCGAGAGATGGAAAAGAAGATCCTAGGAAACAGAGAGGCATAAGAATTTGAATACTTCATATTTCTTGTTCAAGAATCTAGCTTTGTCTATCATCGAAGTAGGATCTTCTTCAGTGTCTATAGTGACGCTATAGAGTCCTCTAGCATGTAGCTAGATCTCCATGTCTCCTTTCCACAAATGGAAATTGAATAAAGTCAATATTTCTACATAAGAAGCCATCTGAAACTGCTGGAGTGAATGCTTTCACCTGTTAAAGACCTGTAAATCACAACAAAAGGGGCACCATAAGGTTAGACAGCCTGAACATTTTAGGCTTTCATCACACCCAACATAGTTGATCAAGCAAGCTTGATCAATAATTCCTTTACTTGGGGTATTAAGTGGTAAGCCTTGGCTTCTGGTGCAGTGCTGGAATTTTGAGCTTTTGCTAAATTTTTCATGCAAGATTTGTCAAACAAACATGTTTTTGAGAGATCTGAGCTTCATCCTGCCGTGAGCTATGATACCATATTAATTTATTAGAGTGATTAGGAACTGAAAACACAATCTCACAAAGAATATAGACAAATATGCATAAAATTGGCAAAATGGTGTTGCAATGGAAGTAGCAGCTCTGTATAATCAATGAATAATGAATAATGCAATACAATGGTCATGCAAGATGCATGAATTCCAATACAATTCAAATTCCCAAGGAGGTCATTTGAATTGAATGAATGGGTGTAGCTTAACTGACTGTAAGCCATAATGAATACACCAGTTAACCACTGATCAAAACCCTAATTGACTCAATTGAGTCCTAACTGAGGTCAGAGTGCAATAGATGACTGAGTCTAACTGAAATAGCTCAGACTCATGTCACTGCATGCCAACCAACAAGTGGTAGCGCATCATTAACTCCAATGAACCCTGATGAGGTTAACTGAAGTCTAACTGACCATCATAGGTGGTTGGAGGAGCCCCTGTTGACTCCATTTCATTAAATATTAACTAAATAATCAATTTAATGAATGGAGGTGCCTTCACTGCTATGTTTAACTGATTGTAACCATCATTTATCAATTAAGTGCATTTATGACACTTAGATCACCCTTGGAGTGCTCTAGTTAGCCTCCCTGAATGAAGGAGAAGGATTAGTTGGCCTCCTTGACTGAAGGTAGGCGTGGGTGTGCTCATGTTGTGTTGATGTAATTGTAACTTCGGAATGTATTCACTTGTATTTCTTATGTATTGTAACCTGATATTTATTTTGGGATGTACTTGAGTCATGTCATGCCCCGATGTTCCTATCAAGAGGTTCTATAATGTAAACAAGTCATGTCAAGTCATTGTGGGTAACCCTCCTATTGATCAAGGGTTAAAGTCCCCGCAGTTTCGGGGCACTAGGGTTATTAGACTCTCCTAGAGAAGTCGGACCTAGTAGGGTTTATTCAAGTCAGGAATTAGTATAAATAGAGAGCTAGCCTCTCTATTTATCACACACACACACACACACTCACACTCAGTTGTAACGCATAGCTGAGGAAGAAGAAGACATTGGGGCTAGGAAGGAAGAGGTTACAACTATCAGGAGATCATCTTACTGTTTTGGGGTCTTACTTTTGGTGCTAATTCTATCTATGAGGAAGTTGCGAGGTTTTCTCCATTTATGGTTTCCCCAAGGAAAAACACTGTGTTCATTGTCTCTTATGTTTGATTGTTGTGCTTATTATTCTCTCAGTTAAAGATCCTAATGTAAAGCTAGCTTAATGTTAAAAATCTAACATGGTATTAGAGCTAACCTAAGAAGAAGACACTGTGCAGCTACAGAAACTAGGGCTTCCTACTTTTTGGATCTTTCTCCATAGATTTTCAGTAAAATAAGGTTGGAATAACTCTCCTCCCTAGGGTGCATCCTTCTGTCGAAGAAGAATCCAATTCTGAGGTTTTTCAGTTTTGGACCCGACACTACTACCGAAAATGAGGTCCACAGAAGTGGAATTTCTCAGTGAACCCAGGCCTGGATTGATCTCCTCCTCAAAATCAAAGTTTAAGGATCAATATCAAAGCATTTGGTTGGATAGAACTTTGGAAAAGAAAAACCCTAATCTGCTCCTGAACCAGCACTGCAAAATTTCAGCTCCAAATCCAGATCCAACATCTTGACCTGGTAAGATCTAAATATTTTTTATTTCTATTTGAGGTTCTTAGTTAAGATGTCTCATCATACCAAGCTTGATGAAAAGCTTGAGGGAGTTGATAACTTTCGAGCCTAGAAGTATAGGATCTCCCTGGTCCTAGAAGAAAATGAGTTGGACTCCTACATCAATGAGGAGGTTCTAGTACCAAAGGGAGATGAGGCTAAGGCCTTACACAAGAAGAAGTTGGTTATGGAAAAGAAGATTATTGCTGATTCAATCAAGGATCACTTCATACCACAGGTGTCCTCCCTAAAGACACCTAAAGCTATGTTTGATGCCCTAACCAAATTGTTTGAAGGGAAGAACATAAACCAAAAGACAACTCTGAGAAACCAACTGAAGAATGTAAATATCGAGAATGCAGAGACCATCCAGTCTTACTTTACAAGGGTCTCTTAGATCAAGGAACAACTAGAAGCAGTAGATGAAGAATTAGAAAATGCAGATATTGTAATGACCACCTTGAATGGTCTCCCTAGATCATGGGACTCCTTTATTCAAGGAATCTGTGCCAGAAAGAAGTTATTCAAGTTCAACAGACTATGGGAAGAATGCTCTCAAGAAGAAGCTCGAATAGCAACTTGAGAAGAAAATATGGGAAGTGAAGATCAAGCTCTCACGGTACACTCCAAGAAAACTAGAAGAAGTTCTCATCACCCCAAAGGTAAGCATTCTCATCAAAGAGATATCAATAGAAAATACTTATCTAAATTAAGATGCTATGCATGTGATGAAAGAGGACACTTTGCCAAAGACTGTCCTAGAAACAAGATTAACTCCCATAAGAAGAAGGGAAACAAGAGAAGACATCATGCTCATGCTACAGAGGATGATGAACCTTCTACAAAGAGAACCAGATATGAAAGTGAAGATTCATCAAGTGATGAAGAATATGTTTTGATTTTCGCCCTCACAGTAAACATAACTCACGAAAGCAATGATTGGCTTATAGATAGTGGGGCTTCCAAACATATGACAGGATTCAAGGAATCCTTTGTAAAACTATATGAACATGAATCACCTCACAAGGTGAAACTTGGGGATGACTACCAGTATCCAATAAAAGGTAGTGGGGAATCCTCCTATAAGCTAGACTCTAGAAAGTCGAAGATAATGAAAGAAGTATTGTTTGTACCAGGACTAAAGAAGAATCTCCTTTCCATATATGCATTAGATGAAAAGGGAATGAGGGTTGCATTTATAGATGGCTAAGTCATCATGTGGCCAAAGGGAAATACTATTAATGATGTAGTAGTGATTGGGGAACAAGAAGGAGGTCTATACAAATTGAAGGGCTATCCAGAACAAGCCTTGGTCCATGACTCAGTAGAGCCAAATGATCTTTAGCATATAAGGATTGCACATGTGCATTACAAAGCACTACCACTTGCAAGCAAAGTTGTTGAAGGTCTTCCAGAAATTCAAGCAAAACATGACGGAGTCTGCAAAGGATGTGCGAAAGGAAAGAACAGAAGGAAGAAATTTCCAAGTAGCGAGAGCAAAGCAAAATGAATCTTGGAAATCATCCACTCTGATGTATGCGGTCCAATGTCATGAAGTTCACTAAGTGGGTATGTATACTATGTTTCTTTTATTGTTGATTTTTCTAGGAATACATGGATTTACTTCATGAAGAACAAAGATGAAGTATTCAACAAGTTCAAGAAATTCAAAGCCTTCATCAAGAACCACACTGAAAAGAAGATCAAGACCTTTCGATCAAATAATGGCAGAGAATTCATAGAGTTATAAGAGGGAGTTATTCACTCCATATAATTTGCAACAGAATGGGATTGCAAAAAGGAAGAATAGAACTATCACGGAAGCTGTAAGAGCAATGCTTCATGATCAAGATATTCCTATGCATCTATGGGCAGAAGCTACCAGAACAATGGTGTATGTACAGAATCATACTCCACATAGAGTACTTGAGAACAAGACACCTGAAGAAGTATTTTTTCGGCAAGAAACCAGAAGTCATCCATCTCAGAATATTCGGTTGTCCAGTGTACATACACATTCCAAAAGAGAAGAGGACAAAATTCGATCCTTCAGGAAAGAAGGGTATATTTGTGGGATAATCTAAAAGCTCGAAGGATTACAGAATATACTTCCCAGGATTCAAGAAGATCGACATTGGCAGGGATGTGACATTTGATGAAGACACAACTTACAACAAATTCAAAAATAGACCTACTAAAGTTCCTGAAGAATCAGAAGCATCCAGAATTCATGACACAACCATGAAAGAAGAAACTCAAGAAGAAGATCAAGAATTTGAAGAACCTCAAGAACCTGTAGATCCACCTCAGGAGAAGAATCCTCATAAGAGGAAACCTGCTTGGGTATGAGAAGCTATCCAAGGTGTGGAAAGATATGGCACTCTAGAAGAAAATCATAGAGAAAGAAAGAGGACCAGATCCTGCTCCGGATATGTAGCATCATTATCTGATTTCATCGATAAAGAACCTTCCAATTATGAAGAAGCGGCAGAATGGAAAGAATGGAAGGATGCTATGATCGAAGAGTATCAATCGATCATGAAGAACAATGTTTGGGATGTTGTCCCAAGACCAAAAGGGAAGTTTGTCGTAACTTCCAAATGGATCTACAAGATCAAGAATGCTGTAGATGGTAGCATTGAAAAATATAAAGCAAGATTTGTTGTTCGTGGTTTCTCCCAGAAAGAAGGAATAGATTATGAAGAAAATTTTGCACCTGTATCCAGATACACTTCCATCATATCAGTACTTTCTCTGGCTGCAATGATGAAATGGAAGATACACCAAATGGATGTCAAGACTGCTTTCTTGAATGGTGTAGTAGAAGAGGAAGTGTATGTGGAGCAGCCACTCGGTTTTGAGACACATGACAAGGAGTCTCATGTGTGTAGATTGAAGAAAGCCCTGTACGGTTTGAAACAGGCACCCAGGACACGGTATGACAGAATTGACAGGTTTCTATCTAGTTTGGGATCTACCAAAAGTAAAGCAGATTCCAACCTTTACTACAAGGTTGAAGATGGCAACCCAGTGATGCTCCTACTGTATGTAGATGATCTATTTGTAATAGGTATGGATGGGTTGATTTTTGATACAAAGAGGAAGCTTGCTGTTGAGTTCAGAATGAAGGACTTGGGTATGATGCATTATTTTCTAGGCATGGAGGTGTGGCAAAATGCGGATTGAATCTCCCTCGAACAAGGAAAGTATGTAGTAGAGATCCTAAAGAGGTTCAGGATGATGGACTGCAAAGCTACAACCACACCTACAACATTGAACCTGAAGCTATTGAGTGATGCTTCATCAAAAGCAGTTGATACTACGATGTATTGTCAGATGATTGGGTCCTTGATGTACCTGACGAACACGAGACCAGATATCTGCTTTGCTGTAAACACCTTGAGCCAGTTCTTGACAGATCTGAGACATGTTCACTTGATTGCTGCAGAGCATATTCTGAGATACCTGAGGGGTACAATTGATTATGGGCTCAAGTATGAGGCAAATCAAAATATTAACCTGGAGGGTTATGTGGATTCAGATTGGGTTAGCAGTGCCATCGATAGGAAGAGCACTTCAGGGTGTTGCTTCAGTATGGGATTAGGTGTGATCTCTTGGTTTAGCAAAAATCAATCCTGTGTGGCACTAGGTACATCTAAAGCAGAGTATGTCGTAGCTTGTTCATCTAGTAGTGAGGTAGTATGGCTAAGGAAGCTACTGTCTGATTTATTTGATCTCCAATTGGATGCTACTTGTATATATTGTGACAACTAGAGCTGTGTGAATTTGTCAGAGAACATGGTGTTCCATGACAAGTCGAAGCATACCAAGATCAAGTATCACTATATCAGGGATATGGTGCAAAGAATAGTAGTGAAGCTCTAGTGTGTTGTGATGGACAAACAGATAGCTGATGTGTTGACAAAGCCATTAGCTAGAGCGAAGTTTGAGTACTTCAGGGAGAATCTTGGTGTTCTCCAGATCGAAGTTCCTTCCAAGGGGAAGTGATGATTCCGCGAGCCATTCTAACATGGTGAGAGGATTGGTTCCTTCCATGGTCAGATGTAAGGGCTAAGCCATTCTGTCATGGTGAGAGGATTGGTTCCTTCCATGTCAGATGTGAGTGCTGAGCCATTCTGATGTGACTATAGGATTGGTTCCTACATGATCAGATATAAGGGCTATTTCCATTCTTGGAATGGAGGTGCCTGGTCAGTTACTACAAATACTCAGTCTAGTACTGATGGCCATTTTGATATGACTGTGGGATGTGTTCCCACATGATCAGATATGAGTGCATGGCCATTCTGATGTGATTGAGGGATGTGTTCCCACTTGATCAGATATAAGGGTTGATTCCATTCTCTAGGAGAATGTAGGCACCTGTTCAGTTACCAGGAACCCTCAACCTGGGGTTGAGATCCCTTCTGACATGGTTGCGAGATGTGTTCCCCCCATGGTCAGATGTAAGTGCAGAGCCCTTCTGACATGGTTTTGGGATGTGTTCCCCCCATGATCAGATGTAAGTGCAGATCCCTTTTGACATGGTTGTGGGATGTCTTCCCCCCATGGTCAGATGTAAGTGCAGATCCCTTTTGACATGGTTGTGGGACGTGTTCCCCCATGGTCAAATGTAAGTGCAGAGCCCTTCTGACATGGTTGCAGGATGTGTTCTCCCCATGGTCAGATGTAAGTGTAGAGCCCTTCTGACATGGTTGTGAGATGTGTTCACCCCATGGTCAGATGTAAGTTTAGAGCCCTTCTGACATGGTTGTGGGATGTGTTCCCCCCATGGTCAGATGTAAGTGCAAAGCCTTTCTGACAGGGTTATGGGATGTGTTCCCGCATGGTCAGATGTGAGTGTTGGGTGTGCCTTTCTAACATGGTGTTGGATGTGTTCCTCTCATGGTCAGATGTAAGTGTTGGGCGGGCCATTCTGACTTGGTGTCAGATATAAGCGCTGAAGAAGACCTACATGGAGGCTAGGCCTACAACCAGCATGAAAAAGGGTTAGCTCTGTATAAATTCCTATGATGAGAAGAATCATGAGATAGCACCCATGATGATGATCCAGTGATGATGGGCCAGTAGTGATGATCCATATCGAGTGATGATCCAGATCCAGAGATGATGCTCCAGTGATGATTCAGATCCAGAGATGATGCTCCATTGATGATCCAGATCCAGTGATGATGATCCAAATCGAGTGATGTTCTAGATCCAAAGATGAAGATGACTTGAAGATGACAAGGACTCGAGGATGATACAGATGATACAGAGAAGAAGACTTATGTTGATAAATTGTGTCGAGACAATACCTTCCTAGTTAAGAGGGAGTGTTGATGTAATTGTAACTTCAGAATGTATTCACTTGTATTTCTTATGTATTGTAACCCAATGTTTATTTCGGGATGTACTTGAGTCATGTCACGCCCCAATGTTCCTATCCGGAGGTTCTATAATGTAAACAAGTAATGTCAAGTCATTGTGGGTAACCCTCCTATTGATCAAGGGTTAAAGTCCCCGCAGTTCCGGGGCACTAGGGTTATTAGACTCTCCTAGATAAGTTGGCCCTATTAGGGTTTATTCAAGTTAGTAATTAGTATAAATAGAGATCTATCCTCTCTATTTATCACACACTCACTCACACTCAGTTGTAGTGCATAGCTGAGGAAGAAGAAGACACTGGGGCTAGGAAGAAAGAGGTTACTACTATCGGGATATCATCTTACTATTTTGGGGTCTTAATTTTGGTGTTGATTCTATCTCTAGGGAAGTTGCGGGGTTTTCTCCATTTATGGTTTCCCCGAGGAAAAACACTGTGTTCATGTCTCTTTTGTTTGATTGATGTGCTTGTTATTCTCTCAGTTAAAGATCCTAATGTAATGCTAGCTTAATGTTAAAAATATAACATGGTGATGTCATACAGTGCTCCTCTAATGTCAATTAAGTCAATAAAACTTAGGATAGTTGTTTAACTAGGGAAATTTGACCAAAATAAGTGTGTATGGTGGTAAATGTCTCCAATAGAGAGATCTCAATATGGATCACAAATTGGAGCTTCACTGCTCCTCTCTGCATCATACCAAAATTCAAGTCAGATAAATCAAATCAAATAGTATTTTTCAAAAGAAACATACTACCTCCCAAATCGCAAGTGGCAACATATTTTTCCTCGGCTATACTCAGTGCCATGCAGGACTCCATCCTGTCAAACCAAGATATCACACTTGATCTCATACTGAAGTAGTACCTTGAAATGCTCTTCCTATCAATGGCACTGGCTTCACAATACAAAGCCACATAAGCCTCTAGGTTAATCTTTTGATTTGCCTCATACTTGAGCCCATAATCAACTGTACCCTTTAGGTACCTTACTGCATGCTTTGCAACCATCAGGTGAACATGTATCAATTTGTTCACAGCAAAGCAAGTATCTATTCTTGTATTCATTAAGTACATCAAGGAATAAATCATCTGGCGATACATCATGGAATCAATCGACTCTGATGAAGCAACATGCAATAGCTTTAGGTTCGATTCCATAGGTGTGGTCATGGCCTTACGGTCCATCATCCCAAACCTCTTCAGGATCTCTACTGCATACTTCCCTTGTCCACACCTCCATGCCTAGAATGTAGTGCATCATCCCCAATTCCTTCATCTTGAACTCGGCATCAAGTCTCCTTCTTGCAACTTTAATGAGTTCCTCTTTTCTGTCAGGAGCAAGTCGTCAACATATAACAGGAGCATTACTAGTATTTTACCTTCAACCTTGAAGCAAAGGTTGGAATCCGATTTACTCTCAGTAAATCCTAGAGTCATCAGTAAGCTATCCGTCCTATCATACCAGGTCAAACCTCAGGATCTTCTGCAGTCACTCCCACTGAATCGGAGCATCATACTCCCTTTGTCTTTCGTACTCTATGCACTGAAACATTTTGTACCGCAGTGACAAGTAGCTTCCTCTATTACTAATATTCTATGTATCCATCTAGGATCACTGGATACCAAGATCCTCTATCTTGAACTTTTTCAAAATTTCTTCTCACACCCATCTGTGAGCTTGTCATCTTTTTCAAGCTCCTCATGTATGTATTATCCCATGCATGTCTTCTGAGCTTGTTCAAGGCCTTCTTTCATTTGCACACATGATTCTTCCTATCATGTGTCTTAACTTCTAGTGGCTGCAAATGTCTCTTCATGGTCTATGCCTTCTTTACATGAAAAGCCTCGTGCTACAAATCTTTCCTTGTATCCCACGATGTTTCCATCTACTACATGATGGAACTACGAACTTCCCTTCATGTATCGATACTGCATCCTAGGCTTCATTCATCTTGAACTAGTATTCTATTTCTTCTTGGTTACTTCTTCATGGGAGGAAGGTTATGCATCAATTATTTCGCTACATTCATCATATTATTCTTCATCTTGAACTGTCATCATGTGTTCTTCGGAACAAGTCTCATCCTTCTTTGCTTGTAGGCGATTTTATGCAATCTTTCCTACAAGTCAAATGCATTAGTTGTATGGTTAGAAACATTTCATAAGGTATATTCATAATTAAATAGTCTTTTGCATCAAGATATATTATTATGCAACTATTTTAGCCAATACAACATTCATCCATATCTCACGGAAACTTTTCTAGATTCCTTCCATCTCTACCAAGACATCATTGAGATCCTGCACTAATCCAATATGTCAACAAAGAGGTTTCATTCTAGATAAGTAGCAATGGAGATTTGTATAGCACCATGAGCTAATTACCCATCACATGCATATTAGTAGTATATTGTCATTAATGCAAACATTCCATCATGCATAATACATTAACTAAATATAAACAAATGCATAACAAAACAATATCATGAAATGACAATTGAATACTTATCTTTATTTGTTTCGTGGGTAGAATCCTTCTTGAACCTTCAACTTCATTATATTCTTCATTCATCATTTATTATCCAAATAATAAGATGGACAAAAGGTTCTTCAAGAGTTGAGTTCTTCATATTCCTCATCACTTGAGGGATGTTCTTTGGATGGTGAGAGCTTGATCTTCAGTTGCTCCCATCTTCTTTTCTCTTATTATAAGTCAAGCTTCTTCTTGTGTGTGCTCTTCCCAGAGTCTGCTGAAATTAATCACTTCCTTCTTGCACACATTCCTTGAATGAATGAATCCCATGATCCTGGGAGGCCATTCAAGGTGGTTATCACAACTTCTGCATTCTCCACTTCTTCTTCTACCGCTTCAAGTTGTTCTTTGATTTGAGAGACCCTTGTAAAGTATGACTATATGGTCTCTGCATTTTGGATCTTCACATTCTTCAACTATTTTCTCAAATTCATATTCTAGTTTGTGTTCTTCCCTTCAAATAGCTTGGTGAAGGAATCAAACATCTCTTTTGGTGTCTTTATGGAAGACACTTATGGTATAAGGTGATCTAAGATTGAATCAGCAATGATCTTCTTGGCCTTGACCAAGTTCTTCTTATGGAGGGCTTTTAGCCTCATCTCCCTCTGGAACTGGAACCTCTCTACTTATGTAGGTGTCCAATTCATTTTCTTTAAAGAGATCATATACTTCCATGCTTGGAAGTTGTCAACTTCACCAAGCTTGTCATCAAGCTGATGTGATAGATCATTTTGAAATGAGAACCTCAAATGAAACTAGCAAAAGATTAGATCTTATCGATTTGAGGTGTCCATCCTCATTTCAGAGCTCCCTAATCTAGGGTTTGTTAGAGAAACCCTAATTTTCAAAACTTGGAATATTTTAGATCTGATTGGATAAAAATATAGACCTCTTCAAGGTGATATTTTTAATGTACTCCTTTTCTGAAAACAGTGGAGGGAAGCTCTCGGAACAGGAAGCCCTAGTTTTTCAATTTATTCTACAGAAATTCCTGATACTGTTTCTATGGTATATCTACAATTACTAGTCATATATGTTTGAAACTTTGCACTAACGTAGCCTCACCTATCCCTGTTCCAACACCATATATTTCATTATAATTGGATTCACCAATTAGGACTTATGATCATTTTCCCAAGGTGACCTGTTTCAGGACTATTCAGCATAGCGAAGTTGTACAGACTACCACGTGTCACTGCTTCATCTTCGGGGTCCGAAATTTATACCAAAGAAAGTACAGTCCATTAAATTTTTTGAAAATATTTATAAATTTCATTTGGACCTTGGTATCCTAAGATGTAGCAATTCTCCCCAGGTGTCCTATTTAGGGATGAATCGTGGAAGAGGCTAGAACCCTAACTTGGAGAAATCATATCTCCTAGAATATAGTGAATATGAGGCTGAAACTTGGAAACAATGTACATCAGGATTTTACATTCAACCTATGACCGTTTTGTCCCCTGAGACTTCTGCACTCCCTAGATATAGTGAATTTTCCAAAACTTATCAGTTTTAGTATTTAGGGGTTTTCTAGCTCGAGGTCAAACTAGGGTTTGACTTTCCTGGAGTTATACCCAACCAAAAATATCGATCGAGGTCTCTAAAATTAGATTTTTATGAGGATAAAAATCCTATTTTGGGCTCTCTCAAAAATTCTTCTTTTGTAAAAATCCCTATTTTCCCGCACCAAAAAACTGAAAATGCCCAGAATTGAATTTTGCTTCGACAGAAAGATGAGCCCTTCAATGGAAAGTCAGCCTAGAATAATTTTTCTGATGGATTGTGGAGAGAGACCAAAAAATTAAGTATCCCTAACTTCTATAGCTACACAATTTCTTCTTCTCAGGTTAGCTCTAATACCATGTTATATTTTTATCATTTAAGCAATATGATCTTAGGATCTTATCTGAGAGAATAACATGCCCAACAATAAACCCAAGAGACAAGAGACACAAAGAATTTTACTCGGGGAAACCATAAAGGATAAAACCTCACAACTTCCTTAGAGAGAGAATGAGCACCAATGGCAGCATTAAAACCCGAAAATAGAAAATATGATCTCCACAGCTTGTTCTCTCTCTCACACTTGAGAGAGCTTCTCTTCTCTCACTCATGCGCCCCAATGAGTGAGTTTGTGTGTGATAAATAGAGAGGATCACTCTATATTTATATTCTTTCATTCACTTAATGTTCACTTCAACATGTCAGCCCCACTTAAAAATTACTTACTAGGGCCGACATCTCTAGGAGAGTCTAATAACCCTAGTACCCCACAACTGTGGGGACTTTGCCCTCCGATCAACAAGGAGGGTTAATCTTGACATAATTGTGGGGACTATTGCCCCAACTTAGAATGGAGGGTTAACCTCAATTCCTGACATGAATTTTTTACATTATTTAATCTCCATATCGAAACATCGGGGCATGACATGACTCAATTACATTATAGATACTTCCCGGAATAAACATCGAGGTATAATACATAAGATATACAAGTGAATACATTCTGAAGTTACAAATACATCAACAAATGAATGATGTTATATGTTAGTAGCAATGCAATCTATAATAACTTTTATTTTGGTCCCTTTTAGGTTTTGAGCATCATCTAGGCTGAAGTATACTACCAGGATTCTGGGTGTCCCAACCGGTGCAAACTAAGATCTTCAAAGTCAATTCCAAGAAACCAAGGGATAAGGAAGGATTTGTATGGTTATAAGTCTCTTTTTATGAATATAACATGAATTTATGTAGGTATGGATATTTTTGTAATAGTTTGAAGAGGTTTGGGTGTGTTAGGGAAAAATTAGGAAAATTGGTCTAGAGATTGTTTGCGCAAAGGAGGTCTTCCAAACACTATGCATCCTCAACTAAATCAGTTTATGTGCATTTTTTCAGGTTTTTGGGTTAGTGCATGACCTAGAAAAATTTACAGAATGGAATTTGAGAACATAGAACATTCACGGCATCGGAAACAGTAAAACTAGTCAAATTTGACTAGCTAAAGAGAATAGGTAAGCAAACAAAGGTAAAATTTGATTCTTTACTTTATCATATATGAAAATAATTATTAGAAGAGTTTTATCAGAATATTTTAAGCATAATAAATCTTATATATAATTATTATGTCCATAGAATCAATGTTAGCGCATAAAACTTACAAAAGGCTCATTAAATGAGCATTGGAATGCTTGGCTCACTGAAGATTGGGCATCGTGAACTTATTGAGAATAAATATTTTTTTATATTAGATATCAGAATGTTAATAAGGATATAAAAATATTAGAAATATTTTATAGGATGTGATCTCTCTCAAAGGTTACCAATACTAAATATTAGAATCTTGAAACCAACACCCTGCACCACTCTTACTTTCTTGAGATCATAAGTGAAGTATCCTTCATTGGAGCTTTATTTCCAAGGTTATATTGCTTATATATGAGCCATATAATGGTATTCAATGTATTCTCCTTTTCTCTATGTCACTACATTGAAGAATAGAATGGAAGAGTGAAGAGAATGGGAAATCTTGGGGCACATCACCCAAGTTAGTTGAGGCACATCACTTAGAAAAGAATTTATGCTTCACTCAACATAAAAATAATAATGATAAAAAAATGTTCAAAGTAGTTGGAATCATTCCTTTATATAATGAGTGACTTGTGGAGAAATTGATCCAACCTGTTGACCAAGTTATCCACTTGCAAACCCTAACCCATGAGTTCACCTTCCTTGAGGAGATTAACAAGTCTGACCTTTAGGTCATGTTTACTTTCTTTGCATCCTTTAACCAAATTGGAAACTACACCCATCTTTACCAAAAGTTTCCTACTTTATGACTAAGTGTTTTTTCTACACTTTCCTATTTTTTAAACTTCCTGCTTTTCCCTGCTTTTGACAATTGCTATCTTTTTTATGACATATTGGTTTTTATACATTTTCTATATTTTTGGCTTGAGTTCAATTTAGAATTTTCTTGATTTTCTCTAGGTTTCCTTTTCTGGTTGAAAATTCATGGCCCTCTTGGACTCATGTACCCTCCTTATCACCTAGGACATCCACTTATTACAAAATTACATATTATTGTAAATATTATAATTTTAACATAAACTTTTAATCTAAAGTTTACTAAAATTAAATAATATGGATAATTAATATATTAGAATGACGTATTGTTTATAAAAAAAATTTATCCACTATGAACAATGGGTTTCTCAAGGCTAGGGAGGTTCTCCATGGTGTTATTAATAAAATTTGGTTACATTACAGCTTAGTATCTCCACCAAAAGACTCATGAAAACTTCCAGCCCACCAAGAAGGAGAGTGTTTAGTCCATCCACCATATGATTTTCCGTGTAGGAAATCAAACTATTGCTGAAATGATGTTTGATTTCCTACATGGAAAATCATATGGTGGATACTGAATATTCTTGTGAGAATTTGGTCTACAACATGATCTAGGAGCCCAAGAGACTCTCACAAATCGAATTACTTGCAAAAACCATCAAAAAAACTTGAAAGGGGAACAATTTTACATACATAGTGTGAACAGAAACTAGATATTATTGAACTTTCTAACATTTGAATGTGTTAAGAACAGTTTTATATTACATATGGATCAATTTGAAAGGCTTAGGATCCAAATCTGAGTGTACATGTGAAATGTCCAAATTTGGCCTCAAACACCCCTAGGTGAACATAACAACCTCCAACTCAGCCAAAACGGTATCGAATCTCTATCAGGACGTGGCTAAAGTGTGTTGGGACAATCATGAATCCATGGTATGCATGGGTGATAAAGTAGCGGTGAGTAGGAGGCTCAAGGTGGATAATAAATGCTCCAACAATCCAAAATTTGGGCTAGAAACACCCCTAGTGCTGCTAGTCAACCAAATATCCTGAAAAAGAGGAATGAGAGTACTCCTGTCATTAATGAGGGTGCACATGTGAATTTTAACTGATTTGGAGTGCTCCAAGTGTGAAATCACCAAAATAATTGGTTATAGTGTTGGATTAACTTCACTAAGTCCAAACCATAGCACATTACTACATAAATGCAAATAAAATTGACTAAGGCTATAGAATAAGGTACAAAGTGGTGGATTATTGTTATACCACCCCCCCTTAACCATAAATTAGTACAACTCATCAAAATTTTATTGGAGACCTTGGAAACAAAGGCCCAAGTCACCTCATTATAAACATAAATTTAGTTGTCCATTTAAAAATGAGGAAAGGAGGAAAACCTCATGGGACAAAACCTCCCCTATAAAATGGAAATGGGGTTGAAAACCTGCAAAAAATAGCAGAAATCACCATCCATCACTCACTCCAAGAAAATATCTCAATTGAGTGAAGGTGTTCTCAGTAAAATTATTGGTGAATATGTCAATGGTTTTCTCAGTGGATGGGCAATACTGCAAGGAAATCACTCCGTCATGCACTAAACCACAGATGTAGTGCATATGGATCTCTGTGTGCTTTGTTTTCTGCCTCTGTAGTGGATCTATAGATATCATTATGACACTTTTATTGTCAATCCAAATGGTAGTGGGAGAATCAAATGCAACATGAAGCTCCCGGAGAATACCTTGCAACCACACACATTGTGTGGTTGCATTCACTGCTCCCCTGTATTTGTCCTCTGCTGAAGAAAGAGAAATTGTCTGATATTTATTAATATACCAGAAAATAGGACCATAATAAACCATGAAAACAAAACCTGAAGTGTACTTTATTTTGGAATCTCTATCCCAATATGAATCAGAAAATCCAACTAGTTCAAGTGAAGAACTAGTTGCATAGTGTACCCCGAAACTCTTTGTTCCCTAGACATATTCAAGGATTATTTTGGAATACTTCCAATGGAGATAATTTTTATACTTAATATACCTTTCTACAACACTAATATCATAATCCAAATCAGTTCTGGTATGTGTAAGGTACAACAAACTACCAACTAGCTTCATGTATAGTGAACAATCTACCAAAGGAGAATCGCCAAATTCACCTAGTTTTATGCTAGAAAGGAAAGGGAACTTGGATGCCCTAAAATCATCCATATTGAACTTTATTATTAGGTATAAATCATACTTATTTTGTCTGATCATGATGCCTCTTTCATATTTCTCAATTTCCAATCCTAGAAATTATTTTAGCAATCCTAGATCTATCATTGCAAACTCATTGTGTAGGGATTCCTTGATTGATCGAATTTGTTTGTTGCATCTCCCTATAATTAAGAGGTCATATGCATACAGTAAAACAACCTTAAATACAACATAATTTTGTTTCAAATACACATTTTTATCATATTTTCATCAAATGAAACCAATTGAGAGAAAGAAACTATCCATTTTAGCATACCAAGACCTAGGGGCTTGCTTGAGCCCATAAAATGACTTATTCAACCTGCAAAAAAGTGAAGGATCCTCTTGGAAATATTCATGTTTCTAAATGTGTATATCCTCCTTTATTTCACCGTGTAAGAACTCACTCTTGACATCCAGATGGTGCACTCCCAACCTTTACTACCTACAATTGCTAGAACTAATCTTATTGAATCCATCTTTACAACCGGTGAAAAGGTCTCGGTGTAGTCCACACCTTGGAATTGAGAGTAGAATTTAGAAAATAATATTGAATTTTAATTAACATAATAACCATTTTCATCAATTTTTGTTTGAAATTCCAACTTATATTGCACAAGTTTCCTCTTGGGAGGAAGGGAAACCAATTCCCATGTTTCATTCTCTTTGAGAGAATTGAATTCATCTTGCATGGATGATTTCCACCTTGTATCATGAAAATATTCCTGATATTAATTTGGATCATATCCAATCATCATATAATAGTTCTCGGCAAGAGAAATTTCACTTGTATACGAAGCATTGTGAAATTGGGATCTTGTCTTTCTAGGATCTAGGGGAATGCCAGCTAGATCCCCTGCAGCTTGTATTTTTTTCTTGATCCATTTGGGCCTTGAAGGTGACTCATGTACATAAATTTCATATTAATCCATGTAATTATCATAATTATCATAAAAATTAGAGTGTGAATCATTACTTAGATCATCATGGTGTTGGGGAGAAGAGCATTCCCCCGGTGCAAGCTCAAAATCTGGTATGATCTCCTCTTCAAATTGCACACTCCTCTCAATAAAATTCTTGAGTGTGGATGTGTCAAAGAGATTATAACCCATTTTTTAATCACCATAACCAACCATGATACATTCTTTGCTCTGTGGTTGAAATTAATTCCTCATTTTTTTATGGAATTCGAGCCCATGCCCTTGAGCCAAAAATTCTACAATGTGAGACATTTGGTTTATGCCCAAACCAAGCCTCATAGGGAGTTTTTCATTTGAATGATTTATGTAATTCCCCCTTCTGTATATATGCATCACAATTGATGGCCTCATACCATAGCTTGGGACTAATATCCTTTTCCTCAATCATGCATGTGGCCATCTCTTTGAGATCCCTATTTTTCCTCTCTGCAACACCATTTTGTTGTGGTGTGTAAGGGATTGAATGTTGCATTTGGATGCCACATTCATCACAAATATGCTACACATTTGTATTGACATATTATTTACCATTTTCAATCATAAGTATTTTTATCCTATTCCCACTTTGGTTCTCCATTAGGGCCTTCCAAATCTTCAATGTCTCAAAGACTTCAGATTTAAATTTTAGGAAGTATACCCAACAGAATCTTGAGTAGTCATCTATGAAAGTGAGTAAATACCTTGATCCTCCATAGAAGAGATTGGAAAGAGGACCAATGAGTTCTGAATGTACCAATCTAATTTTTTTTTTGTATCTCCTTTCCTCCCCCTTCTCATAGCTACGCTCCGGATGCTTCCTACTTAAATAGCCAATGCAAACTCCATTGGAATATTTGATTGAAGAAATCCCTTCCACCATCTCATCCATGTTTAGTGATTGAAGATACTTGTATTTAATGTGTCCAAATCTCTCATTCCATATCTCGGAGGTCTCATTGGCATGATATAGGAGCACTTTTCCTCTATAATTAGGAAGAAAATTTGAGAACTTGTACATTCTAGCTTGGTGGTCTGCATACCCCAGTTCCACAACTTGGTTGGAGGATATTTATACTATCTCTACCAAGTTAGGAGTAAATTTTACTCTCTTGGATGCTCTTGTATGTGTCATTTGATATACTGACTGCAAATTTTATGCCAAATCAGATACATAGAGGACATCATTGAAATATTCATGTTCCAAGTCGATCCTACCAACTCCCATGGTCTGGATCTTAGATTCATTTCCCATTCGAACAGTTGGGCCAATATTAGAATGCATAAAGGAGAAGAGATCTCTAGTGGAATCCATATTTCTGGATGCCCTTGAATAAATAATGAAGGTGGAGGGATTAGAAGAACCTGTTGCCAAGGCATGGCATTTCTCTTTGTTTTCAGAACTTGAATTACCATGTTTCTTCCTTACGCCATCTGGGACAAGGATGTTATTTTTCTCCAGCAGCTGGGTCATCATGTCAATCATATTCTTCATCTAATATCTCTCTAGATGCCATCCCTTGTGGAAATATTTTCATTTTATTTTCTCCTTCCCTTTCGTGTCCTTATCCTTAGGAGGATTTGAACCCCCATCAGTGGTTTTGGGTTTGTCTAGCTTCCTCTTCTTTGACTACTTCAATTTATTTTCCTTCTACTTGCCTTTGGAGGCATTCAAAACACCCATATCCAAAGCTTGATCCTTTCTTTCTTTGATGGTGTGAATTTGAACTAGATTATCCTACTCCTCGGTGAGTGACTCCATGAATCCAACTAGTGTTGGCGTTTTCCAATTTCAAATGGTTAGCTTGCCAGAAAGGAATGTGCTAAAAAATATTGAATATTTTGGCCACAAATTTGAAAGGATTGACACAATCAATTGTTCTTACTTCTTCTCAATTCCACATTGCTTGATTTGAAGTACTAGGGACTTGTTTTTAGTGAAGAACTCCTAGATAGTGTCAAAATGCGTTAGTCTCAAGCTAATGAGATCATTTTCAAGCTGGTGTCTCCTTAGATCATCAGTTTTCCCAAAGATAGATTCAAGATTCTTCCACACCTCATTTGGGGTTTTTAAACTGTCAACATGAAATAGGAGTTCCCTTGAAATGCTTAGACACAATAGACCAAAATCCTCATCAACTCTATTGAAGTATTTTGACTTCTCCACTGTAGAGTTGGGTTCCAATTATGTGCCCATGGTGACCTATAGAGACCATTTGATCTCATTTGGATGACCATCTCATCCTTCCATTTGAATTAATTTAATGGACTGAGAAATATGTGGTTTTCTTCCATCTCTATTTGCTCTACTGGTGAGAAATGCTTGAAAGAGGAAAAATTTTTCATACAGAGTGTGAACAGAAACAGGATATTATTGAACTATATAACATTTGAATGTGTTAATAATAGATTTATATTACATCTGAATCAATTCAAAATGATTAGGAATCCAAATCTAAGTGTACATGTGAAATGGCCAAAATTGACCTCAATCCCCCTAAAGTGGACCAAACAAGCTCCAACTCAACCCAAACGGTCTTGAATATCTGTGAGGATGTGGATGAAGTGTCTGTGACAATCACGACTCCATGGCATGTGTGGGTGAGAAAGTATAGGTGATTCGGAGGCTCAAGGTGGACAATAAATGCTCAAAAATTGGGCTACAAACACCCCTATCACCCCTAGTCAACCAAATATCCTCAAAAAGAGGAATGGGAGAACTCCTTTAATTAATGAGTGTGCACATGTAAAGGTTGACTCAGCTGGAGCGCTCTTGTAGGTGTGAAAGCACCAAAATAACCGGTTATATTGCTATATTAACTTCCCTAAGTCCAAACCATAGTATATTACTACATAAATGCAAATAAAATTGACTAAGTCTATAGACTAAGGTACTGTTGGAATATAATAAACCCACTCATAAAATTATTAATTATTATTTGATTAATTTCCTATCCACTAGCTTAGATAGTTGGCATCCACTTGCACCTTAGAGTAAACACTTACCATTTATATCCTAGTAATGATTTATTTCTGATTCTGGGTTGATCTTGACCACTTTATGGCCATCTAGAATTGGTAACTGTGCTTTACAGTAGATTATTCTTTATTATGCTTTATCTTCTTTATCCTATTTTTCTATAGATAAGGTAAAGCTAGTCAATTAGGAAACTAGCAGCTTTTGTTGCCAACCCATCCTCCATTATTTTCTCTCCATATTCTAGGATTAGAAAGTATTTCCTTCACTGATGATATCTAACACATGCTATTGCTAATTTGTGAGGTGCTTGATATATTGGGAAGGTGCTTTAGGAAACTATGGGGTTTATCATAATTAGTAAGCCTGCTTAAGAGCTAGCTTGAGTTGTCTTCTAGCAACTCCTTTTCCTTTATAAGGATGTATTACCTATGTAATAATATCAATTATCATTTATTGATCATTCATTAATGTGTGTTCATTAATTATTCTTCTTCTCTCTCTTTATGCTAATTCTCTACAATTCTCCCTGAGGTTAATTGTGTGCCTAGATCCTTAACCTGTTTATGAAATTCCTTATGCGATCAAGGATTTAGAATTTCTACATGGTATCTAAGCTAAGGTTCTCAAAGTTCTACATGGTATAAGAGCTGAGTATATCAAAGCTCTACATGATATTAGATCTTTGAGAGTTCATTAATTAATCCTCCTTTTCATATTTGCAGGTTTATTTTGCACGTTCAACTTCGAATGGATTCAAGAGTATTAGTTCCTCTTCTTTCTCCATTCACAAGTTATTCAGAGTGGAAATTGAAGATGATTTCATATATAAAGAGACAATGTCACTATGAGATATCTATTGGAGTTGGTGAAGAGTCTTATGAAGAGCCAAGTGACTAGTTTAATCATTGTGATAGAGAAATTGGAGCTATTTGTCTAGATATCTCTCCAAGCATGCACTACCTTATTGATTCTGCTAAATACCCAAAGGATCTCTAGACAACATTGGATAGAGTTTTGGGAAAGGAAAATGAGTATCCTTCTAGCTATGTGGAGAGTGAATCTATATCCTCAATGATTTCTCTCTCTCAAGATGTCTCGGCCTCTACAGTCTCTAATGAAGCTGATCATGAAGAAGAAATTTCTCATACAGTTCTTGTTGCTACTACTCTCTTTGATTCGAATGCTTCCTCTTTCAATCATGAAGCAAATAATTAAGAGCCATATTTTTCTGTGTCTCTTGAAGTAGAAGATCTTGATTCATATTTTTATGATGTTGTTGATGAAAAATAAGTGACTAAATGGATCTACTATTGCTATTGATGATTCAGTCACACGTTCAGTGTTCTCTATGTCTTCTATCATGGATTTTGAGATCCATATGCTAGACCTCTCACAATTTGTGCATGCCTCTCTTCTTGATGGTGCGCAACCCAGCATCTTCCAGGATGTTTCCTTAGCCAAATCAAGTCCTTTTAGTGTGTTAACACTTACCATACTTTATCCCATGTGATTCTGTAGCTTCTCCTTTGTTCTTGGCACTCATCCTTAGAGCCTCCTTGAAGATTTGAACATTACTATCTTTCCTCCTTACATTCTTCTACCATAGAGGATTCTTTACCAGTATATTCCCATGAGTCTACTATTGTGCTTATATGTGATCTCTTGGATTCTTTGGAAGCTAGATCAACCCATGGAGCCCATGCATTTGCACTCTTTGATCTTATTCCTTTTTTATGTTCCTACAAGATCACTTGCACACATCCTCTCTATGTAAATTAAGATGGAGACATTATACATTCGCTTGGACAGTTATTTCACCTATCTGGAGCTCATTTCATCTCTATTGGTTTGAAGTTCAAGTCATCTCATCATCTTGGAGATGATTACAAGTCTCAAGATCCTTTAGTATTGACTTCACATCATTAGATCTTAGTTTTTCTGCATGGTCCTAGTTTCCATCCTACAGCTGTCCTTAATCCAGGTGAGCATATTTATCTTCTTCCCAAGAAGAAGATTCCTCCAGACATCAGCATTTAGTTTTAAGTAACACCAACTGTAGCAGGTATTTCTCCTTGCTACAGGGGCAGGAATGGATCCCTTCTATCTATAGGACAGAAGGGTGGGTTCCTACGTGTGGAAAATGCATCAGAACAGACAGAAAGCAAAGCATTAGCGAGAATTTGAGGTCAAAAATGGGCCTCCTAAGAGATGTACTACAAAAATATAAGATATGTTAAAATATTATGAGTTAGGGGTTTTATGGGGTAGGTATGTATGACAACTCACCTCCTACACTAATTTTTATGCCCAATATAAATAACCATGGTTGAGTTACTTTTATAAATCGACTATAAATAAAATTAATAAAATAACTCTAGAATGATGTGACTAAGATTCATTGTAAATTCCCAAAAAA
>LPNX010493190.1:274769-334246 GCA_001517045.1 Pseudotsuga menziesii | reverse complement strand
ATGGGGGATGATGTCATCTACTAGAATGTAATTGGTTTATTTTTATAGTACATTTTGGTCCTTTTGAGGCCCATTTTTTACCTCAAATTCTCTCTAATGGAACAAGAAAGAATGGCTGTGATCCCCTCTGCAAACAATGTTAGGGATTCGCCTTGGCTACCTGCAAACAACTTCTAAGCTACAATAAACCCGCAAAACATGTTAGGAATCAAACCTGCAAACAAATAATGGTCAGAAAACAACTAAGGTATCTAAGGAAACACATAAATAAAACTAGGTTATACCCCTCCTTTGGTGAAATGGGACACCATGCCCTGGATGGAAGAATCACCTCCCTATCTCACTCAGCAATGGAGGAGCTATGGCTTAATGGGTAAGATGAGTGGAAGGGAGAGGGCTGTGGGTGGCTTGAGAGGCAAAGAGGTCTCAAGGCATCCACGGGAAGCATAATAGTATGCAAGAGAGGAGTACTTTCAGAGTGACCCCCCACCCTCCTTTTATAGATTTTTTGGGGTTTTAGGGTTTTAAGCCCTTGGTCCGGGATTTAGCCCCTTCTTCCCTAACTTTAGATTTTTTTAGGGTTTTAGTCTTCTTGGAGGGGTTTTAGCCCCTTCTTGGAGGCTTTAGCCCCTAGGAGAGTTATTTAGGCTCCTTTTTGGGGTTTTTAAGCCCTTTTCTTCATCCTTAAGCCCTTTTTGAGGGTGTGGGGGTCTAATGGGGTGTTACAAAGGTTGTGAATGGGTGTCCTTAGGTGGTGTAGGCCATGTAGAGCTGAGTGAGGGATTTTTTGGGTTAACAAATTACCCCCTGATGTGTGAGGGCAGGAGCTCATCATATGGCCGACGGACATCATAGGATTTGCTGTGTAGATGCGGTGCTTCCGAGGCTAGGGCTGGGGCATGGTGGCTTTTGGTTTTTGTATTGATATGGTTCCCATCAATGGGTGAGATACAGATAATGTGTGACATGTATATGGATGAGGTGGGCATCCCCATGCTCGTGATAATGTCAAAAGAATAATTTTATCTATGCTCTAAAATACAAGAGCCGATCATATACAACTGATGATACAATAATGGTTGCCTCCATGTGAGGCTGAATACAATATTGATATGGTACATTGGACCCATGGAATTCTCATGGAATGCTATATCTTCATGACTGATTGTCTGTTGGATCTGGAATGGTACATAGTTGTATGGAATCATTGATTGAGAGTCAGAGTCTCTGTGGTACAAGTATGCTACATCAATCATAAAGGCATATAGAAGCACTGCTGGGGATTCTGAACACTGTCTCCAATGCAACCTGAAAATCACAAGGGTCGTAACCTATTTTCGGACCCTCAAGTGGACTCATCAATGTGGTAGAGTCAGGTGACATCCAGGGTCTTTGACCAAGCACTGTGTGGACCAAACCCTATATGAATCTCGATGGTGCGATGATGTAGTTGGAGTCGAGCACGTGAGAAACAACCATCTCGAGAGGCACTAAGGACTCTTATCAGGTGGTCCAAGGAACTCATCAATGAGGTTATTGAAACCAAGACATAGGGACCTCTGGGTCTATCCTCTAGAATATATGTGTTGTCGTCGATAGAGGGAGACCTGCCCCTAGTCAAGGCAATGATGTTTCCTTGACCAGGAGCGCGAGCGAGATAACCGAAAGGTGTGAGGAAATTTTCGGACTGACCCACTGAATGGGGGGGCGAGGGGGAGGGAACTAATTGAATAGGGGTAGGGAGAGTGTGGTGGACTCAAACTTCCTTTGTTCAAAGTATGATGGTAGGGTGGACCAGGCAGCAAATGAAACTTGACTCATGGGAATGGGATCATAGTTGTAACACCGGGAATGTCACTGCAGATGGGAAATACTTGGAAGAGGTAAACACTTTTGATATTGATGGGATCAAAGGAAGACACATTGCAGAGTACTCTAAACAAAGGCGACCCAATGTGGGAATGCTACCAAACTGTTCTCTGTGGGGTGGTGTCTAGGGACACCGTTGTGGTACGATCTCGTGGATTTTTTGCGAGCCCGAGAAGGTAAATGCTCGATGGTGCTTTCAATTTTAGAGAGTCTGGAAGCATGAAGAAGACTCCATTGGGGGCTCTTTTTCATTGGTAGTCTCATGTGCCCCAAAAAAGATAAAAGTATACATAGGAGAGCTCACCCATCCTATAGGGGATGAGAGACTTATTTACCATTAGTAGTCCAATCAGGCCAAAAAATGTTAAACCTATACTGACTGGACGGTCATTTAGATACTTTTACGAGCATGAATGAAACCAAGTTTGCTCAACAATATTTTATTGATGAGAAGGCTGGAAAAGAGCTTAACGACAACCTATAGTGAGCTCTTTCGTAAGGTGCAGCCCCTCTGCCCAAGAAAACATAAAAGTATGCAGAGGGGAACGGTCTTGGCTTGAATGTGCCAAGGAGGTCCTTTTCAATTGATGGTCTACATGGTCCGCAAAAGAAGATAAACGAGATGATGTAGATGCCATTTCCTATACTTTAGCGAGCGGGAAAGGAAGCAGCTGCACTCGACTATCTTTTCATTGTTTTAAGGAGTCAGAAAAGAGCTTAAACAAAAATCCAGTATGGTCAACCGATTATGATGGCACAGGTGGTGCCCCATGTCAAGATGGTGGACAGTGGTCCAAAGTTCATCCGCGTAGTATGGATGGAGCAGAAGGCTCTCAAACATACCAATACATGCACGGGATAGATCATGGTAGAGGTTCGCGAGTCGGTGTGGCAGAGGCACGCAAACCGAGGAGGCTCTCAAACAGAGGTTAGGAGAGCATGTGTGTGAGTTGCGGTGGACGGAATTGACTACATGCGATGTGAGTGCAAGTCTGGGGGCACTTATATGCCAAATACGTGCAAGAAAAATAAATTGGTTTATGGACAATGGTCCAGAGGTCCACATGAGGTGCAATGGATGAAAAAGACAACTATGTGTTAAAATACAAAAGAAAAACAAAAAATGACATTCCTTAATGGGCGGTGGCCCGAGAACCCACATAAGTAGCGGTAGGGTAGAGTGATACAAGTACATGTCCATGGACACTTGCATTGTCATGTCATGGCTCGTAAATCAAGGCAACTTGTGGGAAGTGGTCCCAAAATTATTTTTTAAACATGATACAATGGTCTCATAAAGGAATAGAGGGCGGAATTATGAAAGCAGTGGTGTGAACGGCGTCTCAAACGGAGTCCGTATGGTCCTGTTATGTCAATCGGAAGATATTAGGTCAAATGGGGCCTATATAAGGGTGGGGTCCACTTGGTGAGGTGTCATTGTCACTGTTCACTATGGAGTTGGAGAGGTGGGCCCTAAATATTCATTTGCTAATTTCTCTTGAACCGACCAATGGTTTCGATTGCCACAACTTGCAGGTAAGAGCTCTCGCTGAATCTCATCTTTTGGTGGTTTACTTTCTGGATTTGGTTACCCGGAGGCCCTCAATGAGCAGTTTGAGGTTTCATCGAGCCAAGTCGCACCTTTATAAGGAAAAGGTGCAACCCAAGCACATCTGTGGGGCCTTTTTGAGCGACCTGGTTGCTCATTTGGCCCAAATGGGTGTGACTTGGCCTCTGGAGGTTGTTTTTTGATGATATCAGTGGCTTACATCTGGTTTTTTGCTTGTGTAGGATGGTTTAGATCAAGTGGAGAGAGAGAGACTGCAAAGATCTCTGCAAGGAATCATTACGAGATGAGAATGTGAGAGATACATTGGCCCATTATGGATTGCTTAAGTTCATGAGGATACCCCTCATGAAGAGCTTGGGTTTGCTACTACAAACACTGGTGAGTTATTAGGATGTTAACGAGGAGGCATTCCTCTTTTAGGGCCAGCATATCGAGATTACGCTAGCAAATGTGTACTTCCTTACTGGGCTCCCTATGTTGGGAGTGGTTGGTGATTTGGCACCTGTGTTGTCTTAGGGGGAGACATTGGAGGAGTTCTGCGATAGGCATTGCTACGCTATGGCGTATGTGCACAGCTCCTATATCCTGATGTGTGACATCGAGGAGTTATTGAAACGGGTGGTGGCGACACTATTGTTGCATTTCTTGGGTTCCACGAGGAGCCACAAGATCTCTAGAGGGAAGCTTCAGCTAATAGAGCATGCTATAGGGGGCACATACTATGGATGGGGCCAGATGTATCTTTAGGTTGTTCGGCATCAGCTAAACAAGTTGAAGACATCTAGGGAAGGATTTTGTTTTGGATCCTTCCTGTGTGCTTTCTTCTTTGAGAAAGTACCTACATTGCGTTCACACCGAGTTGTACACGATAGTGGTCCATGGGAGCCACGGATGTACCTGTGGTGCTAGATGATGATCTGAGATGGTGGCAACAGAGTGGGATGTTTTTTTACTAAGGAGCTGTTAGAGCAGTGGCGACAACTTCCAGTGATGACTGAGGAGTACTCATACGCGGGTATGGACTATCAGGGGGACCCCGATATGCCCTGACCTCCCGGCCAGGCGTGGGGATGAGCTGGTATGTATGTGTGATGTTTGTGTGTTCATATTTATACATAGTGTAGTTTGAGCTGGTTGATAGTTGTATATGTGGACTGATGGTGTCCTTGTTTGTTTATGTAGATATTGGTCCTCGCCTGCCGCCTGGGCATTGGAGGCAGGTGGTTACCATAGCTCCTGCGATGGTTCCTGTTGGGAATTCTCATAGGCGATGGTGGGAGATGGATGGAGTGCTGCTGCATTTGGAGCGGCTTGCTATTGGGGTCTCAGATGATGGTTGGAAACATCTGAGTAGTGAGATGATTGCCTCTATTCACATACTTTTTCCAGAGTGGACTGGTGTGATGAGGAGGATGGCTATAGCCTGTGAGCACTTTCGTAAGGTGGCAAGAGGTGATATTCCTATAGAGGATGATTCCTCTGAGGAGGATGATGACACTTAGTCAAACGATGAGTCTGAGTTGGATTAGTATCCTAGTGGGGCTGTCCCTAGTGCGTTGGTGCACTTAGGGGTTTTTGTGTCGCTATATGTATCCTGCTGAGAAAGCATATGTGGCTTCTCATTTTGTATTGGACATGTTTTGGACATGTGACTTATATATTTATCTATTTATATTTTTTATGCACGTGGATGCGCTTTTATGGCTTTATTATGTGATTCTTTTTATGATGATGTGGAATGCAAATGCCTATGTGATGTATTATTACACTGTGTGTGTATTTTTTAATATGATTATGCATGATGTTGTGGTTGTATGTTTCCTATATGTGATTATGAACGTGCCAATTTAGAATATCATTTTCCATTTGATATGCAACACTATTGAGGTTTCTAGGAACATGTGTGAATGTGATAGACTCAAATGCTCTAACCATCTATTTAGTGCGCAGGAATTTTCTAAAGAGGCAGGGATCACATACCCGATAGTAATTGTTCAGCTGAGAAACAAGCAGCTGGGAGTCTAAGAAGACATCAAGATGGTGAATTCCTAAATGGAGAGTGGTGTGGAAATTGAACCCAGTGATAGAACAATTTTACTCACAACAATTATCAATTGCACATGCAAAATCACTCACAAAAGAGACTGAATATGGAGCTGAACACTAAACTGTATTAACTCAGTGTACAATAGCCAACCCTGTAACATGATAGGTTGTTGCATTAAATAATTACATAAGGGATTCGAATGCATGAGGAGGCAATTCAAATCTAGTCAAAAGCAGGCTTACTAAAATTAAGCAATTCCCCCATAGGTGCATAAAGTAGTTTCCAAATCAGCTAAGGAGCTCACGAATTGGCAAAAGAAATTAGGAAAGCTAAAAGGTGATGGAAGGACAACTCATGCATGCTTTTCATTGGAGAAAAGAGTGGAGGATGTGGAGGACAAAAAACTAGTTAACCTCACCTAGTCAAACTTTCCCAATTGCCTTAAAGCACTAAAAAAGCAGAAGGGTGCCTAGGAGGCCAGGAATAAAGTAGAATTGATTCCTTGAGGTTTCCCAAGCACTACATGAGTCAAAATAGGCAAGTTTGACCACTATGGATAGGCAAATGACAATTTGCATAAGGTGGAATCATGAAACTAGGAAAATAAGACAAAAATGATTAATTTAATGTCTAAGGTAGCTAACTATGGGTTGATTATTCTAACACCCCCCCTTAATCTTGAATTATGAGTAATATATCAGAAAATTATAGGGCCTAGCAATAAGGCTTAGTCACCCTTTACATACTCCATGTCCATTTAAACAAGGAAAGAGGCAAAAACCACATGGGAAAATCCTCCCTTAAACATGGACTGTAAAACAAAATTTGGAAATCTTGTCTTCACTCATGCTTCACAGCATGATCAGAAATCCCCAGCAGTGATTTGAGATTGCTGAAGGTCTTCTCACAAAATTCTTTGGTGAAGATATCAGCTACTTGTTCTGAATATGAACAGAAGAGTAGGTGAATGGTGCCATCATGCACAAGCTCTCTGATGTAGTGCATATGGATCTCAATGTGCTTGGTTCTCTGATTCTGAACTGGATCATTGCAGATTCAAATGGTACTTTGATTATCATAGTAGATGGTAGTTGAGTACTCTGATTCGAAGCCACACTCTCCATGTAATCCCTGCAACCATAAACATTGAGTTGCTGCATTTACAACTCCTCTGTACTCTGCTTCTGTAGATGAGAGTGCAATGGCACTTTGTTTCTTGCTTGACCAGTTGATTGGACCTTCTGCAAGCATGAACACATATCCTGATGTGGAATTTCTATCTGTGCTATCACCTGCCCAATCACTGTCAGTAAACCCAATCAAATCAAGATCAGATTTTGCTTTATAGAAGATCCCATGTGTCCTTGTTCCCTGACCAAAGTTAAGGATCCTTTTGGCTGCTTTCCAATGGATCTCATGAGGCTGATCCATGTATCTAGAAGCCACACTTACTGCATAAGAAATATCATGTCTAGTATGTGTAAGATACAACAAACATCCAATCAATTGCCTATACAGTGTATTGTTTACCATAGGTGAAGAATCAGCTTCTTCCAGCTTCACTCCTGAAAGGAAAGGAGTCTTGCTTGGCTTGCAATCCTTCATTTTGAATTTGTTCAGAAAATCCAATGCATACTTGGACTGGTGCACCTTGATTCCATCTTTGGTTTGAGCAATCTCAAGCCCCAAGAATTGGCTTAAGAGCCCCAAATCTGTCATGGAGAAGGCTTGGTTCATTGCACCCTTCAAGGAAGCAATCTCATCCTTTGAGCTTCCTGTAATGAGAAGGTCATCAACATATAACACAATGATAATTAATTAACTTCAAATAGACATTTGGATCTGATTTTCATCGAACAAAATTCAGTGATAGCAAGAAGCTATCAATCTTAGCATACCAAGCCCTGGGGGCTTGCTTTAGCCCATACAATGACTTTCTCAACCTGCACACAAGAGATGGGTTAGTAGAAAATCCTTGAGGCTGCTACATGTATATCTATTCAATGAGATCTCCATTCAGGAAGGCACACTTTACATCCATGTGATGTACCTCCCATTGCTTTGAAGCTGCAATGGCTAAGGCTAGCCTGATGGAGTCCATATTTGCCACTGGTGCAAAGTTCTCATTGTAATCTATGCCATGAACCTGTGAGTATCCCTTAGCTACCAATATGGCCTTGTAATTTAGAGGTGAACCATCAGCAGCAAATTTGGTCTTATACACCCACTTACACTGAACTAGCTTCCTCCCTGGGGGAAGATCCACTAGCTCCCAAGTGTTGCTCTTCTGGAGTGAGCTGAACTCCTCCTTCATGGATGCTTGCCATCTTGGATCTCCTACTGCATATTCATATGTCTGAGGATCTGATTCCACCATCAAATAGCATTTCTCAGAAAACATAGGATCCTTCATGCACAGAGCACTCTCAAATTGAGATCTAGTCCTCCGAGGGTCATTGGGATTCCCAACTAGCTCTCCTGCTGCATGAAGTGTCTTGGCTGCCCATTTTGGCCTTGTAGGGCTGTTAGGATCTGCAATAAACTCATCACTATCAGACATATCAGAATCAGTATGTTCAACAATCTCTTCACTTACTTTCAGAGGTTCTGGTGGTGAAGAGGCTTCTCCCACTTCCACTGCTGCTAGGGGTTCTTCTTAAAACTGAACACACCTTTCAATGAAGGATTTGCTTGTGCTAAAATTTATCAGCTTGCACCCTTTTGAATCTTCAGAGTACCCAACAAAAAGGCACTCTTGGCTTTGGGGATGCAAAGCCTTTCTCTTTTCTGTTGAAATTCTAGCCCAAGCCCTTGAGCCAAAAATCCTGAAATGGTTCACATTTGGCTTGTGCCCACTCCATGCTTCAAAAGAAGTCATACCATCAAGCTATTTATGAGGCACCCTATTCTATATATAGGCTGCACATTTGATAGCTTTGGCCCAGTACTTTGGTGGCAAAGTTTTGGCCTCCATCATGCATGTTGCCATCTCCTTCAGTGATCTGTTCTTCCTCTCAGCAACACCATTTTGCTATGGTGTGTAAGGGATAGAATGCTGCATCTGAATACTTGCATCTGCACAATATTGAATAAAATTAGACTTGACATACTCACCACCATTGTCAGATCTGAGGACCTTGAGTTTCCTCCCAAACTGGTTTTCAACCAAATCCTTAAAGACTTTGAAGAGGCCAAAAACTTCAGATTTGTGTTTCAGGAAGTAAACCCAGCAATACCTGGAAAAGTGTTGGAGTAGGGTCCCGCAGCTACAGGAGAAGATTCCATTTTGGTGGATAGATAGTTTTGGTGAAGATATAAGAGATAAGGTAAAGATACGACACTGTAGCATGTTTCTAGCTGCAAATCAGAGCCAGAAACTATGACTATCGGGGCAGAGAAGTCAAAGAAGACGACATTACCTGAGCGTCTGAGAAGAGAGAGCTCACCCACTGCATTCAAGGCAGCGGTGAAGACAGGAGGGCTCAACTACCCTCATAAAGGAAAAGGGGCAACGAGGCCAAGGTATTCAAGACGAAGGATAGAAAAGGAAGCGGCGCCCAGTACCCACGATCAGCGCCGGGAAGCGTGGAAGACTGTAGAGAGCTGTGGTGTGACGAAAAGTGGCAGTTCGAGTATAGATAGACCAACTGTCACAGTTAGGGTTTTTGGGTTATTGTTGGGACAGGCCCACCGTGTTGTAATGGCAAGACCTTCGGGCCACCTATAAAGGGATGTATTTTGTATTGTAAAAGGTTAGCTAGTCAGATAACCTGTAGCTATTCAGGCAGTTAGCCAGTATGAGAGTCCAGTAGTCTGTTAGCTCACAGTATTTTGTATTGTAATAGAGTCAAGCTCTGGTTCTGCTATTCAATCCATAGTTACCTTACTGTAACCAGTAGCCGATTCCAGGAGTATGTATGTAACAATCCCCAGGGATTGAGAGAGAGAGAGAGAGAGAGAGAGAGAATATTGTAAGAAGGCAATATAGAGAAAGAGAAGAGATCTAGGAGAGAAGGGCTCCAGGAAGTGAGTGCGGAGTTGCCCAGAAGATCTCTAGCTGCACAATAAGTTGCAGCAGAACTGTGTACTCTCTCAAGATATAATAAACACAGCTCTGTGGACGTAGCTTCTACCCTAGAAGTGAACCACGTAAAACCAGTGTGTTATGTGATTAATTCATGTGATTGTGCTTTACTTAGTTGATATTTGTTATCTGTTACATGAATGTTGTATCTCAGTTAGTAAATGTCTGTATGTCCTCATTTAGTTACAGCATTAGAGAAGGTTAAAGGTGGATTTACATGTATCAAGCGTCTGCACATGAGTTCATCAGTGTTTGTTTCACACAGTACTAAGTCATTCTGTTAAAGTGTTTCCAGTATACTTATTCGGCCAGTTAAAGTATAGTTGAGGTAGAGTGTGTTGAACTGTGGAAGTTCAAGTCAGAGAGTTTACTAGCTTGTTGAAAGTTAGCCAAGTCATTTTACCCAGTGAGATAGCCTTTGGACCGTGAGGGTCGTAGTGGGCCATACTATAGAAGATATTGTGTTGACAGTAGGCGATATTGCACCGACGGAGGAGCTGTAGTGTGAGATATCGCAGAGCGTGGGTTAAGTGGAAGGGAGAGTTTCACACCACCCGAGTCACTGCGATGCGATAGGAGTCCTTCCCCTGTCAGAACCCACGATTAAGAGAGAACCACGTGCCGCAGAGAGATCTCGCTGGCTAAGAGAAACCACGAGACCCCAGGATGCTACAGAACCTGGTTGAGGACACCTGAGTCTTTGGCCAACCCATAAATCACTTCGGGTGAGACTTCAATCCCTTTTGAGGTCTGTTGCCAAAAGGGCCAGTGAGTTAGGGGTGTTGTTGGCACATTATAAGTAAACCCGGGTCTGCCCAAATAGCCAACAAATGGTTTCGTTGCCATCTTTGAACACATTACAGAGCTAATGTTCTATTGGCATCCTACTAAAGAATAACTCAACCAGTGGGTTGAGTCTACAGAAAGAGAATTTGCTGTGACAGAAAACAAGAGTCCTACGTTGAGTACAGAGGACTGGTTGCAAAAACATATCTTCACTGATATACATACGATATTTTTTGTGACCTATGGAAATGAGCTGTACGATTGGGTATCAAAGCTGACTGATCAGAATATACTCAGAAAGAAAAGAAACATCGTGTGGACACCGGAGCTGATTCACACCGTGAAGAGCATAGACAATCCCATTACACGAGCAGTCGACTTCTGGCTTGCAAGTGTGCTAGAAGGATTTGTGACAGAGTTTGCAGTTGAACAGACAAAAAGCTTCAGCAAGGCTGAGCGGTACTTCTTCAAAGGATATCACAGTAAGTACCTAAAATCTTTAAACTTGTCCATTAAGATGTTATTATATGAAAAAGGAGTAATGGATATAGTTTCAGACCAGTAAGCTAAGAAAGTGTGATGTCATAAGAGTTTGAGAGTGATTTTGATGATATTGGATGTACACGTAGTGGCAAGAAATATAAAGTAGATTTCAGCTCTTCCATATTTGAAAACAGTTCAGATAAGACTAGACAACAGAGTTATAGTAATACAGAAAGAACAAAATGGGGTATCCCTTACCACCCTTATACCCCACAGAAAACAACCAGGACTTAGAACAATCCCATAGAAACTCCATCTAGTAGTTCACCTGTACCACATACTACCACTACATCACCTACATCTACACCGCCAAGTGGTAGTAACATAGCAAATCAACATCCACCACGTAGAAATAGAATGGGGGATGACATGAAGTTACCTACCTTTAAGGGTACAGGGGAAAAAGACCCAAAGCAGCACTGGTTTCTATGTGAAGCCGTGTGGACCATTAAAGGAATCCACGATGATAATATTAAACTTGTACAGTTGGTCACCACACTTAGGGAACAAGCCTTAACATGGTATATGAAGTATACCTTAGCGACACCCAGAACACTTATACAGGTCCGGACTGGCATGATTAAAGAATTTAAGAAGCCCAAGTCTGAATCGCAGTGTATCATAGAGCTCAAAGACATTAAACAGTTACCTACAGATTTAGTATGGGACTTTGATCAGAAATTCAAAGCTCTCATAGACCAAGTTAGCTTTGAGTTTGCGTCGGAGCAGCATAAGGAATGGTTCATCGCAGCACTGCTCCCACATATTAGACATCCACTGATGCAGCAGAGACTCCGTACGCAGGATGAAGCGTTTGAGATGGAAATGAAACTGGAGGCATTACCTCTAGCTGAGACCAGTACAGGTATGACAAACCTGCAAAACCAGTTAGCAAATCTCACGTTACAGATGCATGAGATTAGAAAAGGAAAAGAGATTGCACAAGACATATGGTGTATCAAGTGTAAAGCACAAGGCCATACTAAGGATAACTGTCCAGTATTTGTTGAATACTTAGCAAGTGGGGCTCCTAACCCCTTAGCACAAACTCAAGGGCCATGGTGTGAACTATGCTGAACAAGAGGACATCCGCCTCAGCAATGCCCTTTACTTCAGAAGTATGTACAGACACCTAAGAACTTATACTGTACCTTCTGTAAGTCAGTATGACATGAATACCATACCTGCAGAGCCTACGATCGCATGGTCGATAGAAAACATGACTTGTACAGAGTCCAATTAGAGACACCGGGTCCAGCAGCAGGACCACAGCATGAACCGGCTCCTATAGGCCATGGAGGAGGATTCAGAGGACGAGGCCGTGGAGGAGGCTTTGGCCATGGTGAAGGCTTTGGCCGTGGCCGTGGACCGATTACTTGTTACAACTGTGGAGTTGTAGGAAATTATGCTAGGGACTGTCAGAGCCCTACTACGACATGTAAATATTGCAAATCTTACAATCACGCTATAGAAGAATTTCCTACCTTGATAGACAAGATCAGGGAACCTAAGCCAACATTACACCAGAACATTCAGCTTATCACTGCGGAGAAGAAAGAGCCAGAACCAAGAGTCAACATTGTGACTCGCAGCGGTGCTTCCACTAGTGGGACACTGCAGGATACTGAAAAGAACACAGGACCGGAGTGGGTGCACAAAGCTACTAATAAATCAACACCACTCGACCTGCAGAAGAATAAAGAAACATTTCATGAAGCTAAAACTTTCTTTAATGAACCTATACAATCAGGACCCCAGGTATAGTCGTCTAGGGGCATACCGCAGCAGACACCTTGTGGCCTTAGTCCCGTGGAGACATCGCAGGCTACCACATCAGGAAGATGTGACGAGGATGAGTCGACAAGAAGCGTACAATCCTTCCTGTGGAGTTGCTTGAAACTCGTAAGAAATGAGAAAGCTATCAGAGAGATTCAGTGCATCATAGATCAGTATCCGCCATCTTCTTCCGTGAGCAGTGCACAGTGTGCTGTTCATAATATTATGGGCCATACAAGAACAGGAAGAGAGATGCGACTCACAGCACAAGTTGGAGAATTTGAAATGGATGAGATCATCCTAGACTTAGGATCAGAGGTAAATGTTCTGACTAAGCAGACATGGGAACATATGGGTAGCCCCAAGTTAACTAGATCGCCTATCCATCTGCGACTAGCCAATCAACAGAGGGTATCGCCACTGGGTCGATTACCACAAGTGCCAGTTGACATTGACAGAGTTCGCAGCTTCGCGAACTTTGAATTTATAGAAATCATTGGCGATAGTAGACCGTATCCAGCTCTACTAGGTATTGATTGGGAAATCGATAACATGGCTGTTATCGATTTAAAGAAAATACAAATGACCTTTGAGGATACACAGATCCGGGTCATCGCACCGTTGTATCCTTTTCAGGGTCTTAGATTTATTGAACCTATCCAAGCAGAGGATGAGGCTCGTAATATGGAGAGCTTCTATCAGATGAACACCAACCAGAGTGACTACATCAACCCAACCACAGAAGGAAATATCAGTTGGTGATGCAACAGCTCATGCGCATCGGATTCGGACATTGGTCTAGAGAACTGGCAGAAGAGACTTTATGAAGTTTTAGCTCGCAGATGTGCATATCTGACTAAGTCACTGTGATGGATCGGAGTAGAGCTTAAGGATATTCTGTCGTTTGATGGCTTAGTGGATGTCAATGACTTTTTATACCAGTTTGAACAAGAAATTCCTCATGAGCAGAGAATGTTAGCAATTGACCTTGCAGTAAGAGCCACACCTGCAAGATGGTGGCATGCACACAAGAAACATATCACATCATGGGACGACTTCAAGAGATTGATGACAATCAGGTTTTCTAATAACAAGGAGTATCTACAGCAGAGGTACACAGGAGAAAGTGACCCCAGGTCACACATTCAGAGTTGTGAACAGAATTGGTCGGACATTCTCGAGGATGAATGGGTTCACCGATTCATTCACACTTTAGATCCAATTCCAAAGAATTGGTACACTGAGATAGAGTTGCGCAGAGGAACAACTACATGGCCACTTATGATAGATAGCTTTGAACTCACTTTCGCTTTTGAATCTGAGTACCCAAGCATTAATCAGGCTTTAGATGTTATAAAGATTAAGATCTTTGAGGACTGTACCCTATCAGTATCATCTCAACCTGAGTGGGCCATCCAGTTAGAAGATGCACTCGAGTGTTATAACTTTGCATCAGAACCAGAGGAGGAGGATGAGGATCCTCGCAACATCAACATTCCAGAGTCAGAAGGCACTCACGATGTTGATGGACCAAAGCTAGAGACTCCAGCTATCACCGAGCCTATCAAGATTAAGAATATCAACATTAGCACAGACACAGAACCAAAGTTTGCATCCATTGGAGACTATTGGAATGATGAAACAATAGGACACATTGCAGATCTATTACATGACTACCAGGACTTATTCCCCACTAAGTTCACAGAAATGAAGGGAATAGTTGGAGACTTGGGAGTAATGAGGATACCATTGAAAGAGGATGCTAGACCAATTAAGCAGTGTCCATACAGATTAAATCCTCGGCATAAATAAAAAGTTAAGGATGAGATCGATAAGATGCTAGAAGTAGGCATCATTGAGCCAGTGGAAGAAAGTGAATGGGTTAGTCCCATGGTCGTGCAAGAGAAGAAAACCAAAGGAGAAATCAGAATCTATGTCGATTTGCGCAAACTCAACGATGCATCACTTCATGACCCATTTTTGACACCTTTTACTGATGAAGTTCTAGAAAATGTGGGAGGACAGGAGGTCTACTCCTTCACCGATGGATTTTTAGGCTATCACCAGATCGGAATCCATCCAGAAGATCGATCTAAGACCACTTTTGCGACATAATGGGGCTCATTCCAGTATATGGTAATGCCCTTTGGTCTTAAAAATGCACCAGCTATCTTTTCAAGAGTAGTAGTTGCTATATTTAAAGAATACATCCATAAATTCTTAGAATTCTATTTTGACAACTGGACTGTATTTGGATTAATCGAAAAACATATAGGTGATTTAAGATTGATGTTAGAGAAATGTAGGCAATACCAGATTTCTCTAAACTTAAAGAAATGCATATTCTGTGCACCATTTGGTATTTTGTTGGGTCACCTTGTCTATAGACAAGGCTTGATGCTAGATCCTGCAAACATTGCCATCATTGTAAACCTTCCAGTACCCAACTCAGTCAAGCAGTTGAGAACAGTACTTGTTCATACCGGGTACTATAGAAAATTTATCAAAGGTTATGCAAAGATCACAGCACCTATGGAAAAGTTGTTAAAGAAAGATGTAAAATTCCTATGGAATGAGGAATGCCAGAAAAGTCTAGACACCCTTAAAGAGAAGATGGTTACAGCACCCATCTTAGTATTCCCAGACTGGACCAAGCCATTTCATGTACATGTGGATGCATCTGGCATCGCACTGGGGATCGTCTTAACCCAGCCAGGAGAAGGAGGTATCGATCACCCTATCACATACTCAAGAAGAAAACTATCCACTGCAGAAAAGAACTACAGCACTACAGAGAGAGAAGGTTTAGCTATGGTGTATGCTCTACAGAAATTCAGGCACTACCTACTAGGTGCCTCATTCAAGATGTTCACTGACCACTCCGCTTTGAAGTACTTGGTCAGTAAGCCAATGTTAGAAGGATGAATCTGCAGATGGTTACTCCTGTTTTAGGAGTATGATTTTGAAATTATTGTCAAACTAGGGAGATTAAATGCCAGACCAGATCATCTGTCGTGGATAGACTCAGGAGAAGAGCCAAGTAACCTAGAGGACAACTTACCCAATGCACAGTTGTTTTCTATTCAGATCGCAAATGAGTACTATGCTGATATTATTCACTTTCTCACTACAGATTAGGCAACTTGTCGAGGTTAACCTCGCAGAGTTTCACGTTGATTAGTTACAGATGATCAAGCAGTAGCTAAGCGCAGAGCTCAGAGATAGAGAGCTCGCGACTTATAAACAAAACACACAGCTGAAACAAAAGAATGCAGCACTCACCGCAAGTTTTCAGACAAAGTCGGAGGAGTTAAGAACATATGAAGAAAGAGAATAGGGTCTCAATCAGGTCCTACAAAGCATCGCATTGGAGTTACCACAATGTAACATTGAGTTTTCCTTGCCTCTCACGCAGAAGGTAAGAAGAGTTGTAGACAAAGCAAAGGCTCTGGAAGAAACAGTAACCAAGATGGAAGAAGACCACAAAGCACAGATTGTTGAGCTTGAGGCTCGAGCACCAGGCACCCCCTAGGAAGACAAGGAAGCGATAGTAGAGACCTTTAGACTCACTTCTGCACAGATGAAATCTCACATAGACGATGCATAGTCAGTGCTAGCTTATGCGATGAACACATGGTCGGAGTTAGATGAGCATCCTGAGAGAGTAGAACTCCAGCAAAGCATTCAGCAGATAGAGAATGCCACAGCAGCAATGAAGGAAGAAATCAAGAGTTTAGGAGCTCTTGCGAAGATGAGAAAGGTGACAGAGATGAACCGCTTGCAACAGCAAGTGCAGTGGTTGAGAGAAAAGGAGATACAAATCAATAACCTGCTTCAACCATATCAGGAACAAATCACAGAGCTAGTCGAGGTGGTTGAGCAAAAGGTTAGGGAGTTCACTACCAGCAGAAATGAAATTGATGCAACAGAAGACTCCAGTATTAGTCAAGCTATGCTTGAATCGGCACAAGAGTGTGTCGAAACTATGGAGAAAGAAGTCGCAGGACTTCGGCAGAAACTTACGAAGACATCGTAGGAAGCCAAGGATAAAGTACAGCAGGAGAAGCCTGCTATTAGTGGCTCGAGGATGAGCCACAAGTAAGTGTTAGGGGACTGTTGTAGTAGGGTCCCACAGCTACAGGAGAAGCTGCCATTTTGGCAGATAGACAGTTTTGGCGAAGATATAAGAGATAAGGTAAAGATACGACGTCGTAGCATGTTTCTAGCTGCAAATCAAAGCCTGAAATTGTGACTATCAGGGCAGAGAAGTCAAAGAAGACGACAGTACCTGAGCGACCGAGAAGAGATAGCTCACCCACTGCATTCAAGGTAGAGGTGAAGATAGGAGGGATCAGCTACCTTCATAAAGGAAAAGGGGCAACGAGGCCAAGGTATTGAAGATGAAGGACAGAAAAGGAAGTGGCGCCCAGTACCCACGATCAGCGCCGGGAAGCGTGGAAGACTGCAGAGAGCTGTGGTGTGACGAAAAGTGGTAGTTCAAGTATAGATAGATCGACTGTCATAGTTAGGGTTTTTGGGTTACTATTGGGATAGGCCCACAGTGTTGTAATGAAAATACCTTCGGGCCGCCTATAAAGGGATGTATTTTGTATTGTGAAAGGTTAGCTAGTCAGATAACCTGTAGCTATTCAGACAATTAGCCAGTCTGAGAGTCCAGTAGTCTGTTAGCTCACAGTATTTTGTATTGTAATAGAGTCGAGCTCTGGTTCTGCTATTCAATCCATAGTTACCTTAATGTAACCAGTATCCGATTCCAGGAGTATGTATGTAACAATCCGTAGGGATTGACAGAGAGAGAGAGAGAGAGAGAGAGAGAGAGAGAGAGAGAGAGAGAGAGAGAGAGAGAATATTGTAAGAAGGCAATATAGAGAAAGAGAAAAGATCTAGGAGAGAAGGGCTCCAGGCAGTGAGTGCGGAGTTACCCAGAAGATCTCTAGCTGCACAATAGGTTGCAGCAGAACTATGTACTCTCTCAAGATATAATAAACATAGTTCTGTGGACGTAGCTTCTACCCTAGAAGTGAACCACGTAAAACCAGTGTGTTATGTGATTAATTCATGTGATTGTGCTTTACTTAGTTGATATTTGTTATCTGTTACATGAATGTTGTATCTCAGTTAGTAAATGTCTGTATGTCCTCATTTAGTTACAGCATTAGAGAAGGTTAAAGGTGGATTTACATGTATCAAGCGTCTGCATATGAGTTCATCAGTGTTTGTTTCACACAGTACTAAGTCATTCTATTAAAGTGTTTCCAGTATACTTATTCGACCAGTTAAAGTATAGTTGAGGTAGAGTGTGTTGAACTGTGGAAGTTCAAGTCAGAGAGTTTACTAGCTTGTTGAAAGTTAGCCAAGTCATTTCACCCAGTGAGATAGCCTTTGGACCGTGAGGGTCGCAGTGGGATGTACTATAGAAGATATCACGTTGACAGTAGGAGATATTGCACCGACAGAGGAGCTGCAGTGTGAGATATCGTAGAGCGTGGGTTAAGCGGAAGGGAGAGTTATGCACTGCCTGAGTCGCTGCGATGCGATAGGAGTCCTTCCCCTGTCAGAACTCGCGAGTAATAGAGAACCGCACGCCACAGAGAGAACTCGCTAGCTAACAGAAACCATGAGACCCCAGGATGCTACAAAACCTGGTTGAGGACACCTGAGTCTTCGGCCAACCCATAAGATCACTTCGGGTGAGACTTCAGGCCATTTTGCAGTCTGTTGCCGAAAGGGCCAGTGAGTTACGGGTGTTGTTAGCACATTATAAATAAACCCGGGTCTGTCCAGATATCCAACAAAAATTCATCTATGAAATTCAATGCATATTTGGGCTGACTCATGGACATATGAGGGAATGGGCCAGCAACATCACTGTGGATCAACTTGAGGGGTGCAGAGGTTCTCTCATGACTAGCTCTCTCAAATTTATGCTCTGGGTGTTTTCCTAGGATACAACCTTGGCAGACTCCTTTGGAAAATTTTATCTTTGGTAACCCTATGACCATCTCTTTTTCACTAAGATCAGAAAGATACTTGTAATTTAGGTGGCCAAATATTTCATCCCAAATCTTGCTTGCCTCATTAGCATGAATTAGAAGAGTAGAGGGGTTTGAGTAGGGTAGGAAGTGTGAGAACATGTATACCTTTGAAGTATGATTTGCAACTCCTTTTGCAATGACTTTACCACTTGAGATATCTGTGATATCAACTTCATCAAGGGAGAATATGACCTTCTTTGGAGACCCAGTGTGAGTCATCTGATACATTGATAAGAGGTTGGAGGCAAGACCAGGAACATACAGCACATTGCTGAACTGACCATGATCAAGATCAATCCTCCCTTTGCCCAAACTTTCAGTGAGAGAGTCATCTCCCAGTACTATTGGTGGACCTTTAGACATGTCAAGTGAGGAGAATGCCTCCTTGGTCGAAACCATATGTCTTGAAGCTCCAGAATCAATGATGAAACTAGGTGAGCTTGATGTGCCAGCAACCAATGCATGAACTCTCTCTCTGTCTTCTGAACTTGATCCTCCTTCTCTCTTCTTTGAGCTGTCTGGAAGGGAGATGCCATTCTTCTCTAGGAGTTGGGTCAGCATGTCTATTTTCTTCTTCATACAAGAGATTTCAGTGTGATTTCCCTTATTGCAGTATGCGCACTTGCTCATTTCTCCTTTGTTTTTCTTCTTCTGGTAGTTCTTCTTGGAACCTTGTGGCTCCTCCGGAGACTTGTTCTTGTATCTCTTTTGCTCAGGTGGATTTTTAGCTTTCTTTTTGCTTTTTGAATCCACCCTCGAATCCCCAGCAACCAGAGCTTGGTCTTTCGATGGTTTGATGGTGCCCATCATCACCAGTTTGTCTTGTTCTTTTGTGAGAGATTTCATGAAATCTGCAAGGCTAGGCATCTTCCAGGTTCGAGCTGTCAACTTTGTGGCATAAAAGGTCGAAACAAACACTGAATAGTCAAGGCCAAGCTTCGAGAGTATGGCCAAGACCAGCTGATCATCCTTCTTTTCGATCCCACATTTTTTTAGTTGCAAAACAAGTGCTTTGAACTTGGAGAAATAGAGTTGTAGGGATTCAAAGCTATTTGGACTCAGGGAGATCAGTTCATTTTTGATTTGATGTCCCCTCATTTCATTTGTCTTTCCAAAAAGATCAGTAAGCTTCTCCCATACTTCATTCGGTGATGTCAATCCATAAACATGGAAAAGGAGGTCTCTGGAAATACTCAGACACAAGAGACCATAGGCCTCATCCCTCCTGTTGTGCCATTTTATCTTCTCTGCAGCTGCATTGGGCTCTGCTTCTGTTTCCATAGTCACCCTGTAGAGGCCTTTCGCTCTCAACAATATCTCCATCTCTGATTTCCATTCAAATAAATTGAAGGGAGTCAAGATGATCTTCTGAGATTGATCCATAGCTCAGAAATTGTCCTGGCTGTCAGTAGAAGGCTCCCAGTCACTGATGTCGAACCTGCAAAACAAACTTGAAGGAGAGAAATCAATATACAATGGCTCTGATACCATGTGGAAATTGAACCCAGTGATAGAACAATTTTACTCACAACAATTATCAATTGCACATGCAAAATCACTCACAAAAGAGACTGAATATGGAGCTGAACACTAAATTGTATTAACTCAGTGTACAATAGCCAACCCTATAACATGATAGGTTTCTGCATTAAATAATTACATAAGGGATTCGAATGCATGAGGAGGCAATTCGAATCTAGTCAAAAGCAGGCTTACTAAAATTAAGCAATTCCCCCATAGGTGCATAAAGTAGTTTCCAAATCAGCTAAGGAGCTCACGAATTGGCAAAAGCACTTAGGCAAGCTAAAAGGTGATGGAAGGACAACTCATACATGCTTTTCATAGGAGAAAAGAGTGGAGGATGTGGAGGACAAAAAACTAGTTAACCTCACCTAGTCAAACTTTCCCAATTGCCTTAAAGCACTGAAAAAGCAGGTAATAAAGCAGAAAAAGTAGAAGGGCGCCTAGGAGGCCAGGAATAAATCAGAATTGATTCCTTGAGGTTTCCCAAGTGCTACATGAGTCAAAATAGGAAATTTTGACCACTATGGATAGGAAAATGACAACTTGCATAAGGTGGAATCATGAAACTAGGCAAATAAGACAAAAATGATTAATTTAATGTCTAAGGTAGCTAACTATGGGTTGATTATTCTAACAAGTGGCAGCCAAGAGGCCATTGACACCATTGTATTCATCCTGGTTTCTGGTCACACTGCCCATGCATATTCCATAGATATGGATCAACTCGTGTGATGGGGAGTAGATGACCCATGCAGCCGAGGCAAGGTTTGGAGACCATTAGCAAATCTAATATACTGGTTTGAGGTGTGCTCCGTCTGGAGCAATAAGAGGAAACAATACATAAGACTCATTTTTGAAAAATGTGTAAAAAAAAAAAGGAGAAAGACTATAATACAAGTTGTACTGTCATCACTTAAAGAGGTGACGTTAAAGGGAAAGTCGTTTGGAATTTTCGGGGATCAGTGGTCATTCCTTTTTGTGACATGATGAACCCTAAAAGACGTCCCGTTGGGACACAGAAAGCACACTTGAAAGGGTTCAAGTGGATTTTGTACTTGCGACATCTTAGGAAGACTTGTCGCATGTCGTCTATGTGTTGTGTTTGCTTCTGCGGCCGCGTGATGAGGTTGTCGAGACAAACCAACATAATGTGAACGAGGTCGCGGAAGCAATGTGTCACGGCATGCTGGAAGGTGGTTCCAATGTTTTTCAGGCCAAAGGGCACGACTTGATATGTGAATGTGCCCCATGGGGTTGTGAATGCCATCTTATAATGGTCTTCTTTCTGGATCTAGATTTGGTTATATCCAGAAAAACTGTCCATGAAGGAAAAGACTTCATGTCTGGTGCATGCATTGATGATTTGATCGATGAAGGGTGCTGGGAAGTTGTCTTTGGGACATGCCCCATTGAGGTCATGAAATTCTTTGCAAATGCAAATGGTACCCTACTTTTTATTCATGGGAACAAGATTAGAAACCTAAGTGGTGTATGCAATGGGGTAGATGAAGCCGACTGTGCGAAGCTTCTCTATCTCGGCTTTCACCGTGGCCACTTTGGAAGGGTGAATAGGTCGTTGTTTTTGGTGTACTGGGGCCACATTGGGCTATGTGTCGATGTGGTGTTCCACGATGGATGTATCTAAGCCAGGCATTTCAGTGTATGACCAGGAGAATTTGTCACGGAATTCTTGGAAGAGATCTTTGTAGGAAACAATCTCTTCCAGGGAGAAAGATGCCCCCAGCATGATTTCTTCGACAATGTTAGGATTGGTTGAGATTTTGACTTTTACGATGGGCAAGATGTTGGCCATGTTCCCTTCTTCAAAGGAATCAAGTGCCAGGATGGGGTTCTTGAACCAGTCGACTTTCCCATGGATGAAATATTTGGTCTCCATGGAAAACTAGTCAGACTGTGACACAAGTTCTTTGGGGGGGAAGAATGAGCGATGGTGCATGTCATCCCATGGGTATTATGGGGAGGTCAAAGCTTCAAGTATCTCCTCATCGTTGCTGAGGCAATGAATAGATAGGTCTGATGGACTGTCATTAGAGGTGGAGATAAGCGGGTTAGTTGAACTGGACATCATGTAAATGGAGATGGTGTTTGAAGAAGGTGGTGGGGGTGAACTTCTTCGATCAAGGTGATATCAGACTCAAGGGAATGTTGATGGAGGTTGGCTAACATGATTTATAATTTAGGCAAGTCTTGGAAATGGTGAGAGTAATGTCCATACAAACCGCAGAGGGTGCAAGCATGGTTTGTTCTCAATGCCTTGTTTTTGACTATCGGCGTGATTAGGAGTTCAACCATGGGGAGGTTTTCATTTGTATCCATGGCATCCAAATGTGCACGAATCATTGGGATTTTAGGGAAATTCTAAGTTGGATGGCCCTGTTGCTCATATATGGCGTAAGGTGGGACTTGTCGCGGTTCTGCGGTGGCTTTGGCGTTCTTTCCCCTAGCCCTTTTCGAGTGGGGCGGTGTGGGTGAGGGTGAGGTGGTTGGCTTTTGCGGGCCAGGTGGAGGGTGAGACTCGACCGCGATGGGTTGCATCGGGGTTAAAAAAACCTGGGGCATTTCTAGCTGAGCTGGTGGATCAAGATACCACACTGAGATTCCCAATGTAAAGTTGGGTAGGCTTAAGGTGGCCATTACTGGCTTACTCATGACACCAGGTTGGGGAAAGAGGAAGGGAATTGTGTGGACTGGAGATGAGCCCAGATAACTCCCTGTTGGTTGCATGCGGGGATTTGGTTGTGGTTGCGGCTGGGCGTAATGCTGCTACTGCGGGTGATGTTGTGGCTGCTGTTGGTGTTGCAGCTACGGATGATGTTGTGGTTGTGGTTGGGGCTATGGATGTGCTTGTTGTTTGGGTGCAACGGTGCTAGCTGAGACCATGCACAAGTCCACAGTCTCATTTTGTGTCAGTGGCAGTGACACTAAGGAGAAATGAGTCGTCATGGTGGTATCGGAAAACAACATAGGGCCCACATTCAACAATGGGTAGGCTGGTGTGTTGTCAACCATGATGTTGATTATAGGGATGACATTGGCATGTGTGGTCATCCCTTGTGGCTCAATGGTGGTAATGGTAGGGATAACATTGGCAAGTGTCGTTAACGCTTGCTGATCATGATAAGTGAGTTGATCAATCATCACAATCTTCCCTTCATGAGATGAAATACAATTGATGTGACCGCTCTCATGGCATACATATAACTTTTTTCAAGGAGAAGGTTATAGTCCAGTTGAGCGTTGACGACCTCTATGTCGATCAACACTGTCATCCTGGCTAATGTGATGGGGACATGGGGGAGGATTCCTTGGGATTTAGTGGAATGTCCATCATAAGCCCGCAGAGTTGTGGAGGATGGTTGCAGAATTGGGAATCCAAGTTTCTTCCAAACCAGGGTGGACATAACTCACGTGGATTCCCCCTCATCCACTATGCACCAGTGCACGACCAGATTCCGGATGGACATCGGGATTTTGAAGGCAATAGTGGATGGCATGCATGGTTCTCCATTCTCTGTGTCGAATGTGATCAACTTGGAGTCAGAGGGGTCTACGGCCCCCAGGGTGGCTAGTAATGCTTTATGCTGCATTGGGAACGTTTTGAGTACCTCAAGAGTGGACATGGCCATTGGTGTTTGGGCCAAATCATCCACAATGCTATAGCTAACAGCAGCTCTAACTGTGGTGTTGTTGGCCACTCGGCGTATGGGGGGGCGGGGGAAAGGGGGTAACTAAAGAGGTGCATTGAATGATTTGGATGTAGATGTCGCTGATGTGTCAGCGGGTTCAGTGGTGGTGCCGTACTGATTCTATCTGGTTTGTAGGTTAACCTCTTCAATCATCATGGCTTGTAGGTGGTGGACACCTGTTTCTGCCATGGGAGGTTCCCCTAGAGCATTGAGATTGGCCTTTGGAGGGGGAGTGGTTACCACCGGTGGACTGTTGGGCCTTGTTCTGAATGGCCTGCTTAGCTCAACCCATGAGGGGACACTCGAATGTGTAGTGCCCATAGACCTCACAGAGTGTGCATGGTTGGTTTGTGCGCAACGAAGCGTTGCGTCTTGGTGCATTTGGTCATGGAGGGTTTTGGGATGGTCAGTTTGTTGCGGCATTGTTGGGAGGATTTGGTTGTTGACCACCTCCCTGTGGTTGGTTATTGGCTTATTTCTGGGGTCGATTGTTTCTAGCTTTCCATTTTTAATTGTTGGGGGTAGGCTAGTTGGGACGGTTTTTTTGTGCAAACACTTGTCCCAACGGAGAGGGTTGAGCGGGGGCGGGGGCTTGAACTGCTTGCACTAGTGGTGCATAATAAGTTTGGGTGGCCTGTGGTGCCACAAATGTGGGAATTTTCCTCATGTACTGATGTGCTGGCCATGGCATGGCCTGAGCTTGTTGCGGTGGCGCAGGATGTGCATAGGAAGTTGTTGCTCCAGACTGGGACATCATTCTTGTGTAGTCCGGAGTTTGGTTCTGGTAAGCAACACTAGTAGTATTGCTTGGTTATGGTGGAGCTACAGGTTTTGTCAGACAGTGCTATGGCTATTGGGAGACCGATCCTATGATGACATCTACAGCATGAGATGCCCCCAGTGCATCTTGGTAGGAGGTACCCAGACGGGGAGCATCTGGAATGACGGTGTACAGATATCCAGACTAAACGTAGATCAGGTCAAACTGTTGGGCTTTCAGTATGGCCTCTTCTTCAGATTGGGGGCATTCGGATGCAACATCCTTTGCTATGGGTGGGAGCAAGGTCTTGAGGAACCAATCCAAGAAGATCCTATCGTCAAGTTGGATTTTGCATAAACTATGGCGTCGTTTCCACTCATGGATGTGGTCAGTTATATGAGTGGTGGTGTTCTGATGGCGGGATAGTAGGATCTCCACCCCCTCGTCATATCTGATGGGGAGTTGAAAATACTGTAGGAACATGAAAGCTAGGGAGTTGAAATATGGGTATTTGGCTTGTGGTAGCTCAATGTACCATTTGGCCGCAGCACCTGTAAGGGTGCGTTGGAATAGCCTTAGCTTGATGGAATCATCTATGATGCTATTGGACAAGCACCATAGATGGAATATCACAATGTGGTTTTGGGGACATTCCCTGCCTTGCCTTCAAACTTGGGGATGTCTGATGGAATCTTAGTTGGCATTCGAGGCCAAAAATCTTGATGGTGAATGGGGTTGTTTGTCAATCAAGCCAAATCAGACAAGTTAAGACGAGCCATGAAAGGCATATTTGACCCCAGGTTGATGTGAGATGGGGGAGGGATGGTGGTGGGGTTTTTAGGTGCATAATGTACCTACATAGCTGGGGGTACTGGTGGTGCCATTTTAGATGTTCCAATTCCCCCAAGTGTGGTGTGTGGGGTAGTGTGGATGGACAAGCCACTGCCCCCATGTGTGATAGTAGGGGCAGTGTATATGTAAGGGGCACTACCCCCTATGTGTCAGGAGGGGTAGTGTATATGTAAGGGGCATTTCCCCCCTCTATGATAGGAGGGGTAGTGTATATGGAAGGGGCACTGCCCACAATTGTTGCAAGTGGAATAGCTTGAGTGGTTACTATGGGTGGTGGAAACTAACTGATGACAGTTTGCATGACTGTGATGGAGCCACCTACTGGGTTGTTGGTGATAATTTGTGGTGTGGACATGGGTTCACTAGCTATGGCTATGCCGAAAAATGGATCCGAGTTGGCACCAGCCATGGGGCTTGATGGTGCAGTATGTAGATCTAATTCAGACTGATATGGGTCTAAATATAAGTCAGAGGCTGTGTGGCCTTCTGATGGTGTGGGAGATCATTAAGAACAGCTTTGGCGGTATCGATTTAATGTCCCTAATGGTGGTGGTTCATCTCTTAGGTGTGAGGAAGAGCATGGGGGATCACTTATGTTAGATGTTTATCAAATTGATGGGAATGATGTTTGGACATCAGTTTCAATGGCTTCCCATTGGCTATAGGTGGTCACTCAGCCACCAAGACTACCAGAAGATAGCGCTTGGATTTTTCCTCACGGGCATTTCTACTCAATCGGTGGGGGTCGTTGCCCATTTTGCTTATCAATTCCTCTCAGCGGCTAGCTACTTTTGGGTTCCCATGGTACTCCTCACAATGAGTTTCTAGGATGAGCCCAAGTACTTCCCACGATTGAAGTAGACAGGGAATTATGTCCTCAAAGACTACAGATATTTTGAACTTAGTGTAAACTGATAAATTTTAAGGCTCTCTCAGCATCATGAACTGAGTTGGGTTGATTTAGTGGTATGGTGTATATGTTTTTTTGTCTTTATTTTATCAGGTGGTTGCAAGTGGTTTATGAATATGTCCTAGAGTTCATATCATTGTTGTGCAAGCAGTGAATAATCAAAAATTTGTAAACAGATACATTTTTAACCCTGAATGTGACAGCCTAACTAGGTGACTACCTTACACCTATATTCCTCTTCAACCAAGAGAAGGTGTTGGGCTCTCAACACAATGGGACTAATCCCATCCATAGATCCACAGGTCACCTCCCAGATGCAAGGTTGGTCAACAGGGAGGATGCTTAGCGCCATGAGAATCCCACCTTCTCTACCCCCTCTACCTTCCAAGTCATCCATTTTTAATGGTTTAGAACAATACTTAGTGAAGGGCCTAGGACTATACGAGTTGTGCCCTTCATCTTATCCCAGAATACCCCGAAGGGTGATGACTCAGTAGAGGAGGAAGGGTAAGAAAGATTTGATTTTAAGTCAACTTTAGTTAGGCTATGTTGATTAAGCAATTAAAATTTGTATTGAATTTACACTTTGTTTGTTGATGCAATTACAACAAACTGAAACAGAAACAAAAATTGAACTACTGTGTTGGATGGAGACGGCTAAGCCACACTAACAGTCCCTATTAAACTAAAAATTAACTATTGATTGATAGACCGCATGTTTCAGGTCAATTTCGGTGAGGGGGTCGCAAAATTTTTCAAGAAACGGGCGAGGGGGTCGCACAAATTTCGTAAACAGAAGTAGTCTACCTATATGAGTGAAGTCGCACCTTTCGGGGGGAAAAGGGTGAATGGTTTGTGCCTATGAGGCCTAAAAGAGTGACCTCATCCCTTGTTTAGGCCTGATAAGTGTGACCTGCCCCAGATTTGGGGTTTTTCTAATCCTGAGTCAGATCGAACCGACAGTAACCTGTACTGTGGCCAAACTGACTCAGATTTGCCTTGCAGAGGCTTCGGCAACAATAAAAACTAGAAATAAACTAGATTTAACCTAGATCTAACATGAAATTTTAAAAACTAGGGCATAAACTAAAAAAACTTCAAATTTTAAAAAACTGAACCAAGGATCCTGTGGGATCGACCTGGTATGGTCGCCAGTTCTGTAGCAAGGATTTATCCTTATTACAGGGATACGAATGGCTCCCTTCTATCTATAGGATAGAATGGTAGGTTCCTATGTGTTGAAAATGTAGTAAAGAAATCAAAATAGACAGAAAGCAAAGAACAAGAAAGAATGGCTGTGAGCCCCTCTGCAAACAAGGTTCGAGCTTCGCCTTGGCTACCTGCAAACAACTATTAAGCTACAATAAACCTACAAAACATGTTAGGAATCAAACCTGCAAACAAATAATGGTCAGAAAACAACTAAGCTATCAAAGGAAACACATAAATAAAACTAGGTCATACCTCTCCTTTGGTGAAATGGGCCACCATGCCTTTGCTGGAAGAAGCACCTCACTATCTCACTCAGCAATGGAGGATCTATTGCTCAATGGGGAAGATGAGTGGAAGGGAGAGGGATGTGGGTGGATTGAGAGGCAAAGATGTCTCAAGGCATCCATGGGCAACATAACAGTTTGCAAGAGAGGAGTTCTTTGAGAGTGACCCCCCACCGTCCTTTTATAGCTTTTTTGGGGTTTTAGGGTTTTAAGCCCTTGGTTCGGGCTTTAGCCCCTATCGCCCTAAATTTAGCTCCTTTTATGGTTTCAGGCTCCTTTGAGAGGTTTTATCCCCTTTTTGGAGGATTTAGCCCCTGGGAGAGTTATTTAGGCTCCTTTGAGAGGTTTTAGCCCCTTTTTGGAGGATTTAGCTCCTGGGAGAGTTATTTAGGCTCCTTTTTGGGGTTTTTAAGCCCTTTTCTTCATCCTTAAGCCCTTTTTGAGGGTGTGGCGGTCTAATGGGGTGTTACAAAGGTTGTGAATGGGTGTCCTTAGGTGGTGTAGGCCATGTAGAGCTGAGTGAGGGATTTTTTGGGTTAACAGCAACACCAGTAGTTCAACATTTTTTGTATTGTTTTTCATGTCCTTTCTTGAGGGAGGATTTTCCCCTTGAGGTTTTTCCTCTTTCCTCATTTCTTTGGACAAGATAAATTGTAAACGGGTGACCATAGATTTATTGCTGGGCCCTATATGCATATATATTTATTATTAGTTTAGGGATATCATCATAAAGTCAGGATTAAAGGGGGGTGTTGGAATATAATAAACCCACTCATAAAATAATTAATCATTATTTGATTAATTTCCTACCCACTAACTTATATAGTTGGCATCCACTTCCACCTTAGTGTCAACACTTTCCATCTATATCCTAGGAATGATTTATTTCTAATTCTAGGCTTATCTTGAACACTTTATGGCCATCCAAAATTGGTAACTACGCTTTACAACAGATTATGCTTTATTATGCTTTATCTTCTTTATCCTGCTTTTATATGGATAAGATAAAGCTAGTCAACTAGGAAACTGGAAGCTTTTGTTGCCAACCCATCCTCCATTATTTTATCTCTGTATTCTAGGATTAGCAAGTATTTCCTTCACTCATCATCTCTCACACATGCTATTGTTAATTCGTGAGGTGCTTGATCTATTGGAAAAGTGCTTTAGACAACTATGGGGTTTATCATAATTAGTAAGCCTACTTTATGAGCTAGATTGAGTTGTCTTCTAGAAACTCCTTTTCCTTTATAAGGATGTATTACCTATGTAATAATATCAATTATCATTTATTGATCATTCATTAATGTGTGCTCATTAATTATTCTTCTTCTCTCTTTATGCTAATTCTCTACAATTCTCGGTGAGGTTAATTGTGTGACTAGATCCTTAGCTTGTTTATGAAATTCCTTATGCCATCAAGGATTTAGAATTTCTATAGGTACTAAGTGGTGGATTAATATTCTAACACTTCTTCATCGATATGTGGATACTGAATCTTCTTCTATAATATTGGTATGTGGATACTTAATCTTCTTCTGGAATATTAGTATGTGGATACCGAATCTTCTTATGCAATATCAGTATGTGGATATTGAGTCTTATTCTGCAATATCAGTATGTGGATACCAAATATTATTCTTTATCATCAGTATGTGGATACTGAATCTTCTTCTGCAATATCAATATGTGGATATTAAATATTCTTCTGCAACATCAATATGTGGATACTAAATAATATTTTGTCATATCAGTATGTAAATACTGAAGCATCTACCTGCAACATCAGTATATGGATACTAAATCATCTTTCACAATATCGATATGTGAGTATTGAATCGGCTTCTGCCATATCAGTAAGTAAATACAAAAGCATCTACCTGCAACATCAGTATGCAAATACTAAAGCAACAACAACAACATCATTAGCATCTTAGTGCTAAACCTCATCATCAACAAATAAATGTTAGATCATTATTTGTACAATCAGTAAAATACTGAAGCGACCTCATCAATCATAAGTATGAAAGTATTGAACCTGGTGCATCAACATCAATCTGAAAATACTTAAAATACCTCATTATCATCAGTATGGGAATACTGAATCTACCGCATCAATCGTTACTATGAAAATATTGAAACTACCTCATCAACATCAGTATGAGAATATTGAATATGCATCATTAATATCAGTATGGGAATACTGAACCTACCTCATAAACATCAATATGAAAATATTGAATCTACCTCATCAACATCAGTAAGAAAATACTGAATCTGCCTCATCAAAATCAATATGAAAATACTAAACCTACCTCATGAACATTAGTATGAGAATATTGAACCTGCCTCATCAATATAGGAATATTGAAACCACCTCTTTCCCTTTGGAATTCTGGAGCAACATCACGGTGGGTTCTCTGGTATATTCACTCGGTCGTTTGCTTGACTTACTAACCCTTTTGATCCAACGATCCTAGTCATACAGATGGATATCCCTAGGGAACAAATAATCTTTGTCTCTCTTACTAACCCTTTTAGGAAAAAGAAGCCTATATAGGCATACTAAACCCCCTAGGATCAATAGGCCTCATATGACTTACTAACCCTTTCAGTCCAACAAGCCTAGCAAGACATATCCTACCCTATACTGAGCTACCACACCACTGCAATAGAAAACCTTGTACCTATTCTTAAGTATGTCTTTCGAGGGAGGTCCTTTCAGACTACACCAATATCATCTCAAAAGTATTCAAACATTACACGAGACAAAGGCTTACTATCAATATATATGCCACTTATTCCTCTGTAGGAACATACTTGAGACTTACAAATCCCTTCGACACCATATCCAAGATGCAATGGTATCTAATTTTGATATGTTTTGACTTATCATGAAACACCAGGTTTTCTATCATCTTAACACAACTCCAATTATCGCAATGGATATCATTCGCATCCACCTCTGTATCAAATAATCATGTCAACACCTTTCAAATCCATACTGATTAACTACAAGATGAATATGTTGCAATGTATTCATCTTTTGTCGTGCTAAGTGCAATACTGGACTTCTTTCTGTTGAACCATGAGATCATGCTTGATCCTAAACTAAAACAACATCTTGAAGTTCTCTTTTTGTCTTTGACACTTTCTTCCTAATATAAATCTATAAATCCATGTAATCTAATTTCTCCTTCTGATGCATATCTAAGACTATAATCTAAACTCCCCTCTAGGTACCTCAACACATGTTTTTCTCCTACTAGGTGAATATGTCTAGGATTCACCATATACTGACTTAGAGTGTTTATAGTAAAACAAATATTTGGCCTTGTATTGGTTAAGTACATTAGTGAACCAATAATATGTCTATATAAGTTGACAGCTACTATCTCCGAAGAGTCATCATTCAATAGCTTCAAAGTTGTTGCTATTGGAGTAGTCATAGCCTTGCAATCCATCATCCCAAATCTCTTTAATATCTCTACTGTGTATTTTCCTTGGTTTCGGAAATTGCATTTGGATACTACCATACTTCAAGACCTAGAAAGTAGTGCATCATTACAAGGTATTTCATCTAAAATTCTGTAGCCAACTTCTTATTTCATTCGTCGATGGGCTTGTCTTCACCTGTCAAAAATAAATCATCTACATATAGTAGTAATATCATAATCCCATCATCCTAAAATTTATAGTAGATTTTCAAATCTTCTTTACTCTTGGTTAATCCCAAACTCATCAGTAAACTATCAATTATTCCATACCATGCTCTGGGTGCTTGCTCTATCCCATACAACACCTTCTTAAGTCTACATACATGAGTTTTCTAATAATCTATCTCAAAACCTTGTGGTCATTCAATGTATACTTCTTCTTATATTACTCCATTTAGGAAATATTTATTTACATCCATTTGATGTAACTTCCACTTTATCTTGGATTCCAAGGCAAGGATGGTTCCAATAGAGGTGTACTTTGCTATTGGGCCAAATGTCTCTTCATAGTTGATTCCTTCTTTCTGATAGAATCCTTGAGATACGAATATTGCCTTGTACTTCTGTATATTTTCATCTACTATATTATTTTTTTTGTAGATCCATTTCGAGCATACTACTGACTTGTTCATTGGTCTTGGTACTACTTCCCAGACATCATCCTTTATAATGGAATGGTATTCCTCGACCATGGCATCTACCCATTCCCTCTACTTTATTGCTTCTTTAAAGAATGTAGGTTCTTTGTCAACAATATTTCACATCAAATACACATAACTGGGGCATGGCTTTGGCTTCTTTCTTTCTCTAATGGTTCCTTATGGGAAACAATGTATTTCTGCCACTTGAATTACTTCTTGTGCCCAAGTAGGCCTTATTTTGCATGAGATAATCTCACTAGGAGATTCTTTAGGTCTTCGAGGTTCTGCCATGTCATGGTCCTTGGGTATTTCGTGTTCCTCCTCATTTCTGTCTGGTTTAGAAACTTATGGAACTCTAGTAGTTTCATGATCCTCTTTGACTTCCTTGTCTTTCCTTGATTTTCTGAAAATTGTATCTTCGTCAAAAGTAACATCTATACTTAGCTCAATTTAATGGTATCCTGGGATATATATTCAGTATTCTTTTGATTTCTCACTATATCCTACAAACTATAGAAATTGCAGCTCTAATGCTATGAAGAAAAAGAGTCGTGATGCTAAGAAGAACCACAATATGTATATCTAGCTTTAAGATAATTCTCACAAGCATGCACAAGGAAAACATATATAAGAATAACAAGATGAAATCACATCAAGAAGTGAATAATGAATAATTGATTAATTATTACAATAGTAATACATACTTATAAAGGAAAATTGAGTTGCTAGAATACAACTCATGCTAGCTCATAAATCAAGCTTACTAAATATGATAAACCCCCATAGGTGGCTAAATCACTTTTCAAATCTATCAGGGACCTCACAAATTAGCTAAAGCATGAGTGGGTTGTCATGAGTGATGGAAAAACGTGCTAATCTTAGAATCTGGAGAGAAAATCATGGATGATGGGTTGGAAACAAAATATTCCTAGTTGACTAGATTTAACTTATCCACTAAAAATATGGAATAAAGCATGATAAAGACAGCATCTACAGTAAGTCATGGTTACTAAATATGAAAATCAATAAAGTGGGAAGCATCTAACCAGAATCAGGATAAAGACTCTACTGGGGTATATATGGTAAATGTTTCCCAAGTGGTGCAAGTGGATGCCAACTATCTAGGCTAGTAGGTAGGAATTTAATAAAAAATGATTAAATATTGTTATTATAAGTATGGAGTGGGTTTATAATATCCCAACACAAACAATACTTTCTTTCCTAAAGGATCCGACTTTAATATTTTCTTTTTGGGAATGTGTATGTATACTAGACCACCAAATATGTTTAGGTGACTCACTTTAGGCTTTTCTCTGGTAAAGACCTCTTCTAGAGTATTATTCCCAAGGGAACCATGGGATATTATATTATGCAAATATATTTCCTTTATAGATACTTCTTCCAAATAATAATCAAAACCCATTCCCATACTTAGGATATAATATTTAATCATTATGGTTAAATTCCTAAGTCCTACACCAGCTAGTTGGCGTCCACTTGCTTTCTTATGGTCAAAATTTCCTAAAATTCCTATAGGAGCGCCTTGGAAATATTTTGGATAAATTTTTTAAAACCCATCAAACTGCCCAATTTAGTAAGTGTGCATTCCCGCATTATCCAGAATTTGACTTATTTTCAGCAACTTTTAAGGAAAAAGGTAAAGCTAGTCTTAACGCAACTGCCTTGTTTTTTGTACAAATCACCATCCATATTTTTCTCTTTAAATAGCATGAGTTTATCCATGTTCCTTCACTTATCATCTGATACACTTCATTCATCCCATTCATGACCTTCTTGACATATTTGGAAAGTGTTTTATGCACGTAGGGGGGATTTTGACTTTTTAGTAAGCATACTTTTGTGTTGATTCGAATGGCATGCTTATGCATTAGAATATCTGATGTAATTATATATTTTGATAGCCTATGACTTCATGAATTTGTTTGAGATAAACTAATGTAATATAATTTTTGTTTTACTCACCATATGCAGTCTCTAATTTGAGTGAATCTATGCATGTTTTACAAGTAATTTTGTGAGTTCAAATGATATATCTTGGGATTAATTTCCACATGGTATAATATCCTTTGTAGCTTGATTTTTATATTGTTATATTTATTTTATAGGATCAACATCAATCCCATGGGGGCACATTCTGACTGTTCAAGGGAGCAGTTGCTGAAGAAATGGATCAATCTCACCATATCATCTTGAATCCATTCAACTACTTCAAATGGAAGGTACAGATGGGGATTTTGATGAGGATTAAGGGCCTATTGAGAGTTTCCGTAACAACTAAAGCTTATCCCAATGTAGTAAGAGAGAAGATCAAGTGGCACAATGGGATAGATGAGGCATATGGTCTCTTGTGTCTTGGTATTTCCAAAGACCTTCTTTTCCATCTTGATGGATAGACATTGCCAAATGAAGTATGGGAGCATATTCAAAATTTATTTGGAAATACAGATGAAATGAGGGGACATCAACTCAAAAATGAGTTGATCTCATGAAGTCCAATAAATTTTGATTCCTTACAAGTCTACTTCTCCAATTTCAAATCCCTTGTTTTGCAGTTGAAATAGTTGGTCATGATGGGCACCATCAAACCTTCCAAAGATTAAGATTTGGTTGTTGGAGATTCAAAGGTGGATTCCAAAGGAAAGAAGAAGTCTAAGAAGCCTTCGAATCAAAAGGGAGACAAGTCCAAGTCTCATGAAGAGTCCTCAAATTCCAAGAAGAATAATTCTCAAAAGAATAAAGGTAAAGGTGAAATGAGAAAGTGTGCATACTATGGTAATGGATTTCATCCTGAGAGATATTGCATGAAGAAAAAAACTGATATGTTGACTCAACACCTGGAAAATAACAGCATCTCTCTTCTTGAAGGCACAAAGAAGAAGGAAGGAGGATCAAATTCTGAAGACAATGAGAGATTTCATGCCCTAGTTGTAAGAAATGTAATATCTCCTTCCTTTATCATTTATTATGGAGATTCAAGGCACATGGTTTCGATAAGGGAGGCCTTGTCCTCTCTTGATGATTTGAATGGTCAAAATATTTTGTTGGGAGATCATTCTGAAATTGAAAGTAAGGGAAAGGGTAGAATAGATCTTGACCATGGTTCCTTCAACAATTTTTTGTATGTCCTAGGTCTTGCTGCTAATATCTTCTAAGTATAACTTATGACTCACACTAGGTATCCTAATAAGGTTGTATTTACTCCCAATAATGTTGAAATATATGATATTTTGAATGTTAGAGTCATATATAAAGGTTTTGTGGATCACAATTCGAAAGTGTACAAGTTCTCACACTTCATGCCCTTCTCAAACCCCTCTACTCTCCTCACTCATGATAATGAATATAGAAATATTTGGAATGAGAGGTTTGGATATATAAATTACAAATACCTTTCATATTTTTTTGACAAATATATGGTCATAGGGTTTCCCAATATCAAGTTTTCCAAAGGATCCTGTCAGGCATTCATTCTAGGAAAACACCCAGAGCATAAGTATGAGAGAGTCAGTCATGAGTGAACCTTTTCACCCCTTAAGCTTATACATAGTGAAATTGATGGTACTTTTCCTCATATTTCCATGAGTCAAGCAGTTATTTCCTAACCTTCATAGATGACTTTTCCAGATATTGTTGGGTTTACTTCCTCAAGTACAAGTATAAATTTTTTGACCTTTTCCAGGTTTTTAAATCCTTGGTTGAGAACCAGTCTAGAAGAAAGATCAAGGTTGTAATATTTGATAATGGTGTTGGGTATGTAAAATATGAGTTTTTTAAATATTGTGATAATGAAGGCATCCATATGCAACACTCCATTCCCTACACACCTCAACATAATGGTGTTGTTGAGAGGAAGAATAGATATCTCAAAGAGATGGCCACTTGAATGATGGAATTTCAGACTTTGCCACCAATATTTTTGGATGGAGATATAAATTGTGCATCCTACATATAGAGTAGGGTTCCTCACAATAATATTGATGGAATCAGTCCTTTCAAAGCTTGGAGTGGAAACAAGCCTGATGTGTGTCATTTCAAGATTTTTTGGCTCTAAGGTTTAGGCTAGAATTCCAACAGAAAAGAGGAAGGATTTGGAAACCCAAATTCAAGAGTTCCTATTTGTTGAGTATTATGAAGATTCCAAATTATATAATATTATCAAAATGAGAACTCAAATATCCTTTATTGAATGTATTTTTAAATTTGAAGAAGATCCTATGCCAGCAACAGAAATTGGAGAGTCCTCTTCACCACCACCACCTTTGACCGTAAGTGAAGAGGATGATAAGTTTTTTTATTTGATATGTCTGATAATTATGATTTAATTGTATATCCTAACACTCCCACAAGGCCAAAGTGGGAATAAAATATCATTCATGTAGGTGGGGAACTAGCTAAGAATACTAGTGATCCTAGAAGAACTAGATCTCAATTCGAGAGAGCCCTTTCTATCAAAGAACCTTTCTTTGATTATAAGTGGTATATAATTTTTTTATTAAAACCAAAAACATATCAAGAAGCATTAGAATATCCAATATGTAAAACAACCATGAAAAAGGAATACCATTTTCTCCAAAAGAATGAGACATGTGAACTAGTCAATTTCCCATGAGGGAGAAAGCTAGTAGAGAGAAAATGGGTGATGACCTCCTGTTTTTGCTTGTCTAGCACCTTATTTCTAGTTCAAAGTTATATCAGATCAAGTATATTCAACTTTATCTAGTTGTGTTTTGTGCTTGAATATACGTCTTCAAGGGTAACATTCCAAGGTGCTTTAACAAGTGAATTTTTGACATTTTTTATTATTTTATTTATCATTTTGTTGGGTTTCAATTCGTAAATGAAAATTTATCTTTTAATTAAATGTTGGTCAATTGACAAGTTTTTGTTTCCCACGCAGTGGTTCTTTTGGTTGCTCGATCCGACAATTGTTCCGGCACTTAACGAGCATATGTTGACTGATTCAGATATTTGGGGGATTTTATTGCCAGAGATAATGTCTAGTTCGGTCTCAAATCATTTCCAGGTTGAATATGAGTTACCCGGTGATGTTTTGTAGCTTTTATCTGCCTAAGAAATCATTCCCCTCAATCTTCATCAATGTATGGATTCCAGGAAATACGAATCCAATCTCTTGATCTATTTTATGCATTATTGATCAGGATAAGTGTAGATCTGTTGGGATGGGGTCGACCCTTTTCCAGTGGTCGACCCATTATGTAGTTCAAGTATAAATATGATTTTGAAACCCTAAGGGCAGACAAAGAAGACACTGTAAAAACTATGACTTTTAATTAATTGACCAACAACTGCATTTTCTTTCCTAAAGCTTCAGTTTCAGATTCATAGGTGTTGAAGACCGAGCCCACCTTCAACTCTTGTTATCTGTGTGTAGTGTTGTTTTCTTTTCCATTGCTGTAAGAAAAATTGCATTATCTATTCCTGATATTGTCTTTTATATATGTATGCCAGTATTTTTAGCAACTCGTGATTTGAGAAATATATATATGCTTACATTAAATCGGTTTATGTTACTGAATGTGTGTGGATAGGCTTGGTTGCGTTACTAAACATCCTCAGATAGAATATTTAATTACTTCCAACTCTGTTTGTAGGTTCAATTTGGTGGAATATAGATTTGAAGAATAGTGAGAGTAGATAGATGTGTTGGATCTAGACTTCCTCTTCTTTCATTTCCAGAATTAGATCACATTGTAGTACTGAGTATTGAATGGTTAAACTTCTTGTCGAGAGTTCCTATAGTTTATAGAGTTTACAAAGATTTAAAGTGTTTCAAAGATTTATAGATTTTTAAAGAGTTTAAAGGACTTGTAGCGTTTATAGAATTTACAGAGGTTTTAGAGTTTATAGAGTTCATAGGGTTTATAGGTTAGCATTTTCAAACTTGTTATATAGAAGACTGGGATTATGCATTGCTTATTTCAAGATCTTGAGAAAGTTGAATGAGATTAGAGAGAGGAAGTTACAGCTCATTAATATTTGGCAGTGTGTATTCTCTATAAAACGTTTCTTTCTATTGTTCATAGATAAATCTCATAGGTCAATCAAATTGGAGTGAAATGTGGTTTTTTTCTGAATATTTTCAATTTACTTTTGTGAGCATAGAATACAAGTGGAGTTGTTTCTTTTGTTAGTAAAAATGCAAATTCATTTCTGTAATTATTTGTGAATGACAGCGTTGGTATGAATTAGGGTTAGTTCTTGAAGAAAAGCCATTGTACTTAGCATAGAGTTCTTTATGGATGATGAGTGCAGTCTTAGAGGTTGTGTTAGAATGGTGTAAGACACTAAGATTGATCAAATAGTATTCCTTGTGTAGGCAGGTTTGAGAGCTGAAGATCTTTATGGACAAGTAGGATTTCCTTTCACGAACCATTTGCTTGCTTGGTTGCTCTTTTGGGAAAATAGATTAACAATTAGTAGAGTTTGAAATTGTTGTAGGTTTTATTAATTGGATTTGATAAACTTTTGGACTGTAAAACAGCACTCAGAAAGCTGATTTTTTTCCTTAGATTAGACTTAACAACTTTTGGTCTTGTTTGTTCAATAGAGTAGTTAGTTTCATAAACTACATTCTTTTTCTTTGTACATGAGCAAATCAAAATTAACCTAGGCATGAGCTTGAAACCATTTTTCCCTGCACACATGGTGTAGTGACTCAAAGTTTACGTGTCCTGGTTGATAATTAAATTGAAGGTAAATTAAGTAGCAATAATTTTACCCAACATTTTGGCGCCGTTGCTGGGGAGTTGCTCCAAGGTAAGCTGGTATCTTGCTCGTTTTCTATGAATTTGTTGGTAGCGTTTTTAGGTGTGACTAGTTGTTGTAGATTGGAGGAGAAGGGGCAGTAAGACGAGAGGTAAGAACTTGCACATCTGTTATAACAAGTTCCTTCGAACCCACTTATAGCATAGGTGTGTGATTGTTTCGTTTTGTTACTTAGAGTTAATTTTTGACAAGATCTATAGATAGTAGAAGTAGATATGTAAAATATATTTAGACATTTTTTATCAGTTTTGTTTTCTATTGATTTGTTGGTTGATTCCTTTTGGTATGATTAGCCTTTGCAGATTGGAGGAGAAGGGGCGGTAAGACAAGAGGTAAGAACCTGCGCATCTATTATGACACGTTCCTTCAAACCCATCTGTAGCGTAGGTGTTTTGATTTATTTAATTAGAAGTCTTGTTATTACAGTAATTTTTTGATGAGACCCAGAGATAGTAAGGGTAGATACATTAAAATCCATTTAGATATTTTTGGAAATAAAACCCCACCCCTGACTAACCCTAGGGATAGGAATACCGACAAAGAGATAGAAAGCAACAACACCCAAAAATATATGGAATTAGGAACCAAACCAGAGGGAATTGAGATTCCTCAAGGTGATATGTTACACTTAGTGGAGATTCCACAGACCTTGCAAGCTTCACCAACAAGGGAAGATCCTAATTTGGTTGACATAGTGGACATAGAAAGAGTGAATTTCCTTTTCGGACATACACAGAATTTGGTGGTTTCTCAAGTGGAATCTACCACAAATTCTCCTTTTCAACATCATCCTAGGACAGAACATTGGGATTTCATCCCATCCCCAATAAGAGATAGGTTAGGTGTCAATTGATTTAGGAATCCTCTTATTATGAGCGATCAGGAAACCGGACACCATATGGAAGGAGAAGGAGAACACGAAGGATGAACTGAAACAAATTTTGGCTTCCCCATTTTGGATCTTGCACATGATGTCAATATGAAAAATATCCCAGCATCTTCATTACCTACCTTTTACGGTAAAAGTACTAAAGATCCAGATACCTTTCTGTTTGAGTTTGACATCCTGTGTAGGAGTTATAGCTATCTACATGATGCACAAAAGTTAAAACTGTTTCCGGACACCCTTAAAGATTATGCACTTAGATGGTTTATGGGTCCGGGGGAATCCACCATTTGAAGTTGGGATGAGATGAAAAGTGATTTCCTTAAAAAATACCAAGACTACTGTGGACCTAGAGACTCTCAAAACGATATCTTTAAAATGCAACAGCATGAAGAAGAGAGTCTTGAGGATTTTCTTGAACGCTTTAGCTTTGTATTACAGAAGTTTAAGTATAATACTCTACAAGAAGATGTAGTCAGAACTATTTTTCTATAAGGGATTCTGGAGGAGTATGTGGAAATCCTCAACCTCATGGAATCAGGTGATGTGTCTCATAAATCCATTGAGGAAATTACTGATTTGTGTAGAAAATATTCTAGAAGTAGAGCCAAGGCTAGAAGAAGTACAAGGGAAGGTCCTTCCCGCATTTCTAAGAAAGAAGGAACTGGTGGGGTCACAAGAACTGAATTGGGGAACTTGTTGGAGAATTTCAAGACTGATATTTTAGGCACCTTGAGTTCCCAATTTGATGCATTGAAAACCAAAAGACAGCAAGAAGAAGATGACATAGCAACACTACACATATTCTTCCCTAAATGCATAAAAAGACACCCTTTGAAAGAGTGTCCCCTTAATATTATTTCAGTTTGTGCTCTTTGTTCTGACAAACACCCTACTGACAATTGCCCTTCATTACTAGAATTGCAAGCTCTTTACAAGCTTAATAATGAACCTATGGATCCATCATATGCATCAAAAAGGCCATGGCAGCCTAGACCCCAAAACATGTACCCAGAGCCTGTTTTTCCAAATCCTGCATATTACTATCCAATGCAGCAATTGGCCATCTCAGCCTACTCAAACCCAACCATGGCAGCAAGGCTAGCGAGGACAATCCTATGGAGGAACACAGGGACAGTCCTATGGAGGAACATAGCCAACATCTCCATTGCATACTCTTCCTAGTTACTGTCCAATGCCCCCAAACATGCAACAGTTATTACCTGGTTTTACACCACCTGCACTTCCTCCTATACCCCTAGTTCCACAACAGTATCGAAATCCAAACCCTCCTCGACCCACATTGTTGCCAGCTCAACCTATCCCAAACCCTAATAACAGACCATCCCATCCTCTTCATAATGCTAAAATACAAATGGCCCCAACTTATGTGATCCATTCAGCTCCTATGCAGGAAATACAATTAAGGTCTGGGAAAACATTAAATAAAACTCCTCCAGTAGTGATTATTCAAGAAGAATCTGGAGAAGAAATTACTGAAAAGAAATTCAAGATGAGGAAGAAGTTCAGGTTGCCTTAGAAAACACTCAAGTGCTTGGAACTCAAATTTCCCAATCAACTGCTCAGCCATAATTGAATAAAAACCCTCCTTATCCAGAGAGGTTATTAATAGAGAAACATGTGGTTCGTTTGCAATTTGATTTGGAGAATGAGTTAAAAAATGTTTGTATCAGAATTCCATTACTCCAGGCCATTAGAGATGTTCCTATTTATTCAAATATGGTAAGGAAATTATGCTTGAAGAAGCCTGGTTGAAAACAAAAAGATCCACCCACAATACATGTTATAGGCCAGCTGCTCGATTATATTTCAGACCATCCCTTACTTCCGAAGTTTGCAAACCCTGGGAACCCAGTTGTAACAATTTGTATTAATGAGATTTCAATAGGAAACACTCTAGTTGACCTGGGGCCTGCAATTAATGTCATGTCTATGACCACCATGCAGAAACTACAATTGTATAATCTCCTCAGACCTACTCCTACCATTTTGGAATTGGCTGATAGGAGCACAGTTAAACCTGTAGGGGCATTGGATGACATTACTGTCACTGTAGCTTCTTGGGAGTATCCAGTGGATTTCCTAGTACTCCAAACCAAACACCCAATGTGGGAACATCCTGTTATACTAGGAAGACCCGGGTTAGCAACTGCCAATGCCTTTATAGGATGTAGAGAGGGTATTTTAACTACATCAAATGGTACTTCTCTACATAACCTTATCATTTATCCACCAGCACATCCTGTAACAGAAAACATGTTATGGTTAGAGAGTTCTTATGGAGATGAGGATGTGGAACAACCCTTACTATCCATCAGTCAAACTAGGGGGTTGGAAGACTAGATTGAAGATGATATCTTAGATCAATTTATCTCAGCCACTACTAGTATTGATTTTCCCCAGTCCTTCTCTTACTTAGATCATGTTTTCACAGAATATTTTCAAGAACGGTACCACCCTTAAACTATCTCATCATCATTGGTTTTATTTATAGATGAGAAAGCTGTAGCCTCAACCATACCAATGGAGATTAGTCCTGGAAGGTCTTTATTTATTAATGCAAATCTGTCTCAAGACCAACAAAGTCAGTTAGTCAAGTTACTCAAAGCACAATCTGGGGCATTTGCTTGGATTTATACTGATATGAAAGGCATTCACCCTGACACATGTATCCATCATATTTACACTCAGGAAAACATTAGGCCAGTAAGGAAACCACAGAGGAGAATGAACCCTACTCTTAAAGATATTGTGAAGGATGAGTTACAAAAATTGCTTGATGCAGATTTTATCTATCCCATTTCTGATAGTAAATGGGTATCTCCATTGGTGATTGTCCCAAAGAAGGGAGGTAAGTGGAGAATATGTGTATATTTCTAGGAATTGAACAAAGCAACTCTCATAGACTACTTCCCTCTTCCCTTCATAGATCAGGTCTTGGACACTTCGTCCGGAAAACGGTACTTTTCTTTTCTTGATGGATACAGTGGATATAACCAAATTAGGATAGTCCCAGAAGACCAAGAAAAAACTACTTTCACTTGCCCATGGGGAACATATGCTTACAAGGTGTTACCATTTGGGTTGTGTAACACTCCCGCCACCTTCCAAAGGGCAGTGTTAGGAATTCTAGCTGACTTAGTCCATGATTGTGTGGAAATATATATGGATGATTTCATAGTATATGGTAATGATTTCAAAGAAACCTTAGATAACCTAGAGAAAGTCTTAATTAGGTGCCAAGAAACAAATATTGCCTTAAGTCATGAAAAGTGCAAAATGATGTTAACTAAGGGCGTTGTTTTAGGGCATCATATCTCATCAGAAGGTATCAAGGTAGATCTAGCAAAGATTGAAATCATTACCAGTTTATCCCCACCAACTACACAAAAGGAAGTTAGAAGTTTTCTGGGACATGCGGGTTACTACCGTAGGTTTATTGCCAACTTTACCAACATATCAGCCCCACTTTTCAAGTTATTAGCTAAGTACATTGGTTTTTGTTGGGATCAACACTATCAGGAAGCCTTTGACACTTTAAAAATAGAATTGTCTTCAACTCCAGTTCTGCAGGGACCAAACTAGTCTTTGCCCTTTCATATACAAACTGATGCTTCTGATACTACCCTAGGGGGAGTGCTCGGAAAAAAATAAAATCAATCTTATTATGCTATTTATTTCATCAATAAAAATTTAACACCAGCAAAGCTAAATTGTACAGTGACTGAAAAAGAATTTCTAGCAGTAGTTCATGCCATTAATAAATTTCGGCATTATATTACTGGCTATGATGTTTTTGTTCACATTGATCATTCTGCTATTAAATTTTTGATGAATAAACCTATAACTAGTGGCAGAATTACTAGATGGCTTCTTTTGCTACAGGAGTTTAACATTACTATAATTGACAAACCAGGGAAGGAAAATCTGGTTGCAGATTTCCTCTCAAGATTGACTCATACTGATGATAATGTTCCTGTAGATGATACCTTTCCTGATGAACATTTATTTGTTGTTTCTATTAAAACACCATGGTTTGTAGATATAGCCAATTATTTGGTCACAGGAAAAGTACCTGCTCATCTGTCATCATATGAAAAATGAAGGATCATATAGCAAAGTGCCAATTATTCATGGGTAGGTAATGACCTCTTTCGAACTGGTCCAGATTTGATTATCAGGAGATGTGTAAGGGAGGATGGTATGTATGATATACTTCAAGCCTATCATAATGGACCCTGTGGAGGACATTTTTCAAACAATCGGACAGCATACAAGGTGTTACATCAAGGTCATTACTGGCCCACACTTTTCAAGGATGCTGAAAAATATTTACAGGGTTGTGACAGTTGCCAACGAATGGGAAGACCCACTACTGCTGATGAAATGCCGTTACAAACCCAGGTACAGATTGAACCCTTTGAAAAATGGGGATTGGACTTTGTTGGACCAATCTCGCCAATGTCATGAAAGAAGAGATATATATTAGTCTGTACTGACTATGTGACTAAGTGGGTGGAGGAAAAATCTCTATTAAGGGCCACCGAGAAATCAGTCATAGAGTTTATTTATGAAGAAATTTTCACTCGCTTTGGGATTCCTCGCGAAATCGTAACTGACAATGGAGCACATCTTGTCTCTAAATCAATGAAAGCACTGACAGAGCAATATGGGATTAAACACTATAAATCCTCTCCTTACCACCCCCAAGAAAATGGTCAGGTGGAGTCAACAAACAAAGTGTTAGAAGCCATTTTAACCAAGACTGTGCAGATGCATCATAAGGACTGGACAGACAGGATTCCATAGGCATTGTGGGCTTATGGAACTACGTGGAGAAACACCACAGGGCATACCCCATATAAGCTTGTTTACGGGAAACAGGTTTTGCTCCCTATAGAATTTCAGGTGAATACTTTCTGTACTGTTGCACAATTGAGCCTGAATTTAGATGAAGCCTAGGAACAGAGATTGATGCAATTGAATGAGCTTAATGAAATTAGACAAGATGCTGTCCAACGAACTAATTTAATACAGAATCAAAGGACTAAATGGCATGACAAGTTTTTGAAGAGGAAAACTTTTCAAGAAGGGGATTGGGCCTTGTTGTTTGACTCACGGTTTAAACACTTCAAAGGTAAACTTACCACTAGGTGTATGGGACCATATGAAATTGTGACTGTTTTTTATAATGGTTCTGTCAAGATAAGGACAATAGATGATGAACAAGCTACATTTGTGGTGAATGGACACCGGTTGAAGGTATATCATAAACCTCTTTCTAAGCAAGAATTCATTTGTAATATGAGTCAGCAATCTAGACTAGAGCCGATAGGTGAAGAAATGATTTCTTCACCCCCTACTTTCTTGCAATGACATCCAATGAAATTGTTTCTTTGTATATATGTACAGGAGTTTTTTTATCATTAGGTTTTTTTTTTTTCGAATGATGCAGGTACTTTCTTTGGTGAGGTTCAGGTTATTTTTAAAAAGGGAAGTCTTTATGTTACCTTTCCTACTTCAGACCATTGATTCCTCTTACAAAGAATTTTCAGGAGCTATTTTAAGTTGAATTAATCTCTGAGAAACACTTTGAATATTTTTGGTTTCACTAGGTGATTGGAATGCCTGTGTCAAATAAATGAAAGTGTGTTTTGCTCTACCTAATAGGACACGTTGTTTTCAGTTCAGTTTTTCCAAACTTGTCCTCTTTATTCATACAGGTACCTATCTACCTAGCACTACCTCCATTAGTAATTTAAGCCTCAAGGGGTTTTACTTATGAACTCATGGGATACTAGTGCCATTTGACTTGGTTTCACACTGGATTGAATGAGGATATTTTTTCAAGTAGTAACAGCTATGGACATTGAGTTATTATCCAGATAGGAACCATCATAGGGAATGGTTTCCAGGACTAAGGAATCTTTTGATCATTATCTATTGGCTTCCATTATATTAAATATATACATATATACATTTTTTTTCTCCAACAACTTCATGTCTTTCACTTTATACATTTATAGGGGTTAGTTGTTCATTCGGACAAATCTGTATAGGCATGTTTCAAGAACACTCTTCCAATTTTAATACCATCCTAGTCCTAGAGGGGTTTCAGAGCTGCTCCCCCACTCATCTATGCATAAGAAAATTATAAATTTTATCATTAAGATAAATTTGGGACAAGGGCCTCTGATAGAAAAAGGGCGTAAGAGGTTAACCCATCGGGATACTGAATAGGTCCGCCGGTAGCGGGTACCGACCTGTGGTATAAACAAGTAAACCCATCAGGGTACTGAACATGCCTGTTGGCAATGGGGCATTCTTCCTGGGGAAGAATCTTCTTAGATATTATAGTTACCCCACTGGAGTACTGAACAGGCTCACTGGAAGTGGGTTCTGACTCTGATATCTCTTTTAAAATCCTCATTTATACTTGTCTTCGTGAACAATGTACCTATGTAAATGTTAAAGAGAAGTCATGTGGGGTTAAATGAAATTTAAGGGAACTGCTTGTAATAGCCAGTCAATAATAATTTTTAGATGCTTTAATTCTTTGTTACCTGATCCTTACTATAAGAAAAGGTTTATGCCTCTAGAGTGTACTGGCGTTTACTAATTCAATGAACATAGCTGTGAACCTTATTTTTTTTGCCACTCAAACCATCTTGTGTGAAGTTGAGTCAAGTTGGCCAGTACACCATTGGCCTCATTTGGTACTCCTCTTGTCTTATGTTTTTTTTAAGGAACATATTTTGGTGGAAAATTTCTCTATGAATAAAGAGGAAGAAGTCTGTGCTCATGGTTGAAGTTTTGAATACAGGAGTGAGATTGATAGTCTATGGACTGTGTTTAATTCTATTTTTGTATTGATAATAAAGAGTAGTTTTATGACTTAGCTTTGTTTCTGTGTGGCCAGATGAAGAAGCAACCACGGAATAAGGTAATGTGCAATGAGCCTGTTGGGTAAAACAACTTTTTCAAGCATTTTTTATTTCCTTTTCAGCTCATACAAGTGGGATATTTTGAAAAAAAATATTTTCCTTAACATCATCACTATGCTAGTAATCATTTTCTCCCTTGCAAGCTTGAAAAATACTTATGTATCCTAGACTGACTAAGCTGCCGGATCAGGTGTCGGATGAGGTACTGGAATGAGTATTGGAAAACTGATAAATTAAATGGTGAAGGTAATGGTCAGAACACTGGGGTAATTTTTAACTGTTATAAGCCAGGTGTGTTTTTAATTTAAGCTTGGTGAAATTATGGGATTTACCTTAATGACATTATAATCCATATAGTTGATACACCACCTCTCCTTTGTAAGTAATTTAATGACATTTACCTTTGGAAAAATTTCACATTATATTATTAATTATTAGTTTTCCATTTTTAATTCATTTTATGTCATTAATATACTCCAATTTAAATTCTTGGATGCCAGGGTTAAGATTGGCATTCAATGTCTTAAGGTTATGAATTTTTTTGGGGACTTGTCCATACCATCATAAGACAAGGCAATGTGGGTAGTACGTGCCTTAGTCTGCCATGATTTTCTTTGCACGTCTGCCATTGCCATTGCCACCCTTTGCCATTATGTTTTTTTTAATGGGCTGATTATAGCTTTCATCTCTGCCAGTGGGAGGAAAATTGATAAAGTCTTTTAATTGTCCTTCGAATTAACTGTGTGCTCATTTTGTTATTCGCTCTCTCATCTTCTTCCTAGTCTCCACGATACTCAATCGACATGAACCCACTGAGTATGGATAGTTATTGGCTATGCCTGAGTTTTTAGCCTGCAATGAGTTGTTTATTTGATTCAGGTGGCATCCCTTCTTGGCCAACTTATAGGGGCATGATGATGCTGTCTCCCTGCAATTCACCCTAGGTTTTTATGGGCACACAGCTAAGGTCGGATCGATGGTGTTTCAAGTTACGGAGGAGTCAGTCGCGCAGGCTAGAGGACTTCCACGAACAGGGGATCGCTGGTTTAAAATTTTTAGGCTGCCGCGCAAAGAATGTTAGAATAATCAACCCATATTTTACCCTCTTAGACATTAATTCATTTATTTTTGTCTTATTTTCCTAGTTCATGTGTCCCACCTTGTGCAAGTTGCTATTTGCCTATCCATAGAGGTCAAACTTGCCACATTTGACTCATGTAGCATATGGGAGAGCTAAACGAATCCATTCTACTTTATTCCTGGCCTCCTAGGTGCCCTTCTGCTTTTTTTGCTTTATTGCCTGCTTTTTCAGTGTTTTAAGGCAAAAGGAAAAGCTAGACTAGGTGAGGTTGACTTGTTTTTTGTCCTACACATCCTCCTCTCTTTTCTCCATGCAAAAGCATGTATGAGCTGCCATTCCACCACTCTTTAGCTTGCCTATGCCTTTTTTTCCAATTCGTGAGCTCCATGACAGATTTGGGATCAGCTTTTTACACCTATGGGGGATTTGCTTATTTTTGGTAAGCCTGCTTTATGCTAGATTTGTATGCCTCCTCATGCATTCAATTTCTTGATGTATTCTATTTATTTAGCAACCTATGTTATTACAGGGTTGGCTATTGTACACTCAGTTAATACAATTTAGTGTTACAGCTCCATATTCAGTCTCTCTTGTTAGCAATTTTGCATGATCAATTGATAATTGTTGTGAGTAAAATTAATCTATTGCTGGCCTTAATTTCCACAAAGACTACGACTATGTTTTTAAACCTCAATTCTTGGCTGTGAAAGGTGAAAAAAGATTCTCAAAACTATGGATCAGAGAATAATTTATCAATTCTTTAGTGATCATCACCAAGCTCATTACGTGTGAGGGTCGATTCTCTACCTTCAAAGCCTGTCACTTTCGAATGCTTGCACATTTTGAATTTGGTAAGCTCCTTAACTTTCCATTTTATTTCTGGAAAAGTTTGGGTAAGATGGATTCTCAGGTTAGGAAAAATGTAGAAAATCCTACTCATAGCCTGTATCATCATGGGCTTATCAAGATGATTATTTTAGCCAAGTTGAAGAAGAAGAATCAAGTATGGGAACAATTTATATATGAATTGTCCAATTTCCATATCAATTCACCCATGGTTAATGATGCAAGTAGACCTCTTATCCCTGATCTTATTGACAAAGCATCCTCTGTGAATGCTTCTAAATGTCAAACTAGTCACCTTCAGGAACAAGAAGTCAAGAGCTGTAAGAAGGCGGGTGGGTCCCATATCAAGAAGCCTTGGGGGTCAAAAGGGAAGCATGTAAACTCTCAGTTTGAGGGAGGGAAAGGTCAGTCTGATGGTGGAAATTTTCTTGTTTCATCAACCTGTAGGTTTACCCGTAGTATGGTTGCTCAAGAGAAGAAGATGGAGTCCAAAGGTAAGACACCTGTTCATGTTCAACTGTCCTAATCCACTTCTTCATCTGCACACAGTAATTATGATTCACATGGCTCCCATCATAATTCCTCCATACCGAGCCCTGTCACAGATTCTTCATTGCCATTTGATTTCTCAGCATCGCCAACTTTAAAATCTAGTTTGAAGTCTGTCAAATCTCACCGGTCATATGCTTCAGGCGCTCATGGGGCTGAATACTTTCGACAAAGAAATTTTAAGTTGACTAAACAGTTACAAGAATATGTTGGATTGGACCGATTTATCAAACAAGAAAATGTAGTTTTGAAAGCTAAAGTAGCATCTTTGCAAACCTTAGTTGATGATATTACTGGATCCAATCGTAGTCTCAGGAAGCAGTTAAGGAAAAAGGACAAATAGCTTGAAAAATTGATCAGTGTACAACAGAAAACAGCTCCATCTCCTCCTCAAGTACAAGTGTTGTTTAACACTTCAGCTTTGGTTTCTGGAATTTAACCCAAAGTTTGGTCATCTATTTTGATTTTCAATTTTGTATGCCTGGGGAAAAACTTTCTTGCATTGGGACATGCAAGGTCTTTTAGTCTGGGGGAGATGATGACCTTGTGTTTTTGCTTGTCTAGCACCTTGTTTCTAGTTCAAAGTTATATGAGATCAAGTATATTCGACTTTATCTAGTTGTGTTTTGTGCTTGAATATGCGTTTTCAAGGGTAACATTCCAAGGTGCTTTAACAGGTGAATTTTTGACATTTATTATTATTTTATTTATCATTTTGTTGGGTTTCAATTTGTAAATGAAACTTTAGATTTTAATTAAATGTTGGTCAATTGACAAGTTTTTGTCTCCCATGCAGTGGTTCTTTTGGTTGCTCGATCCGACACTTGTTCTGGCACTTAACGAGCATATGTTGACTGATTCAAATATTTGGGGGATTTTGTTGCCATAGATAATGTCTAGTTCGGTCTCAAATCATTTCCAGGTTGAATATGAGTTACCCAGTGATGTTCTATAGCTTTTATTTGCCTAAGAAATTGTTGCCCTCAATCTTTAGCAATGTATGGATTCCAGGAAATCTGAATCCAATCCCTTGATCTATTTTATGCATTATTGATCGAGATAAGTGTAGATATGTTGGGATGGGGTCGACCCTTTTCCAATGGTCGACCCATTATGTAGTTCAAGTATAAATATGTTTTTTAAACCCTAAGGGAAGACAGAGAAGACACTATAAAAACTCTGAATTTTAATTAATTGACCAACAGTTGCATTTGCTTTCCTAAAGCTTCAGTTTCATATTCATAGGTGTTGAATGCTGGGCCCACCTTCAACTCTTGTTATCTCTGTGTAGTGTTGTTTTCTTTTCCATTGTTGTAAGCAAACTTGCATTATCTATTCTTGATATTGTCTTTTATATATGTATGCTAGTAGTTTTAGCAACTCGTGATTTGAGAAATATATATATGCTTACATTAAATTGGCTTATGTTACTGAATGTGTGTAGACAGGCTTGGTTGTGTTACTAAACATCCTTAGATAGAATATTTAATTACTTCCAACTCTGTTTGTAGGTTCAATTTGGTGGAATATAGATTTGAAGAATAGTGAGAGTAGATAGATGTGTTGGATCTAGATTTCCTCTTCTTTCATTTCCAGAATTAGATCATATTGTTGTACTAAGTATTGAATGGTTAAACTTATTATCGAGAGTTCCTATAGGTTACAAGGTTTACAAAGCTTTAAAGTGTTTCAAAGATTTATAGGGTTTTAAAGAGTTTAAAGGACTTGCATCGTTTATAGAATTTACAGAGGTTTTAGAGTTTATAGAGTTCATAGGGTTTATAGGTTAGCATTTTCAAACTTGTTGTATAGAAGATTGGGATTATGCATTGCTTATTTCAAGATCTTGGGAAATTTGAATGAGATTAGAGAGAGGAAGTTACAGCTCATTAATATTTGGCAGTGTGTATTCGCTAGAACACGTTGATTTCTGTTGTTCATAGATAAATCTCATAGTTTAATCAAATTGGAGTGAAATGTGGTTTTTTCCTAAATATTTTCAATTTAATTTTGTGAGCATAGAATACAAGTGGAGTTGTTTCTTTTGTTAGTAAAAAGGAAAATTCATTTCTGTAATTATTTGTGAATGATAGCGTTGGTATGAATTAGGGTTAGTTCTTGAAGAAGATCCATTGTACTTAGCATAGATTTCTTTATGGATGATGAGTGCAGTCTTAGAGGTTGTGTTAGAATGGTGTAAGACACTAAGATTGATCAAATAGTATTCCTTGTGTAGGCAGGTTTGAGAGTTGAAGATCTTTATGGACAAGTAGGATTTCCTTTAACGAACCATTTGCTTGCTTGGTTGCTCTTTTGGGAAAATAGATTAACAATTAGTAGAGTTTGAAATTGTTGTAGGTTTTATTAATTGGATTTGATAAACTTTTGGACTGTAAAACAATACTCAGCAAGATGATTTTTTTCCTTATATTAGACTTAACAACTTTTGGTCTTGGTTGTTCAATAGAGTAGTTATTTTCATAAACTACATTCTTTTTCTTTGTACATGAGCAAATCAAAATTACCCTAGGCATGAGCTTGAAACCATTTTTCCCTGCACACATGGTGTAGTGACTCAAAGTTTACGTGTCCTGGTTGATAATTAAAATGAAGGTAAATTAAGTAGCAATAATTTTACCCAACAATGGGTATTCAACTCAAAGTTTGCTGCAGATGGATATCCTATGAAGAATAAGGAAAGGTTAGTGGCCAATGTCTTCTCCCAAGTCCAAGGAATTGACTACAATGATACCTTTGCACCCATTGAAAAGATGGACTCCATAAGACTATTGACACACGTATGTCAACAGGGGTTCACTTCGTACTGATGTCAATGACTACTGACACAAACTCCCTAACAAATTTCCTGAAAAGGACACACCCTTTCCAGAAACACCTACGGATTAGATGCAGTCTCACCCGAGATGTTTTAGGGAGGGTTGTAGGAACTAAGTTTTTGTAGTAGGAAGAGGAATTCGCACTATCATTTTCCCAATCACAACATTACCCAGAAATCCAAGATCATAACCACACTATTAACTAGATCTACTTATCATAATTAATTGAAATCATATTAACCCATATTTAGATAGACCAACACATCAACATACATTAAATCGATAAGGACCACGATACTTCGCATCATTCATAGTTAAAAAGAGAACATAGAAACAACAATAATTTGACCAATCCATCACATATTTAACCCAATAATTCAAAAAAGAGCTTAAAAAAAAATAACTCATATTTGAAACATATTTAGATACAACACATTCTGGAGAGACAAGACATCACAACACAAAGATCAAAAAGCTAAACCAATTATATTCATAAGATAAAGTCTTTGTAACATTAATACCAATAATGAACCGCAAAAGACAAAAAATATTCCTTCATCAATTGATTCTCTGCTCAAGATGCCCCTTTGATTTATAATCCTAGTTCTACTTATAGTGTTACTAGGTTGTTGCAAAATGGTCCACTTAATAAATCTCTAACTAACTCAACCAAAATTTCTTAGTTTTTCGATTTCTTACTCCATTGCAGTTGACTTTTATTTTTGTTGACATCCTTCCTGTTGGTGGATATATTTCACTTTGTTCACTTCAACCCTTTCCAATAGCCCCCCAACACAAACTTGTGGCTTGTCCTTGATCCACCTCAGTTGGAAGAAATTAGTGCGTTCAATTTTTCCTTGAAGTTGTCATGTTTTGCTCTGACTTATTCAATGGCTTCCCTAACCTTTTATCTGAGTGTCTCACACTCTTCCACTTCTTGTTGTGTCAGATTCTCTTCATTCATCTATTGTACTTTTCTAAACTTTGCCTTGGTATTTGTGATTTCATCCATGTCCTTGAGCTCCAATTGCTCTGTTGTACCGTACAGTTCATCCATGTGTGTTTTTCTCCTTTGGTGTCTTGTATGTTCCTTGTTAATGCATCGTTGCAAATATTTTAGCCCATATTCCTTAGTACCTGTGCAAGTGGGGGAATCATTTTGAGTGATCCCCTCAACACTATCAGTTGTGCTTCTGCCTCAAAAAGTTGCACGTCCAACTGGTGGAACTACTCATCTTGTACTAAGCTACCGAAAATAATGCAGAACATGGATTATCAACACATAACTCATATTTGAAACATATGTAGATATAACACAATCTACAGAGACAAGAAATCACAACACAAAGATAAAAAAATCGAACCAATTTACTTCATAAGATAAATTCCTCATAGCATTAATAACAGTAATGAACCGCAAAAGACAAAAAGTATTCCTTCATCGATTGATTCTCTGTTTAATATTCCCCTTTTATTTACAATCCTAGTTCTACCCATAGTCTTACTAGGCCATTAAAAAATGGTCCACATAATCAATCTCTAACTAACTCAAACAAAATTTTCTAGTTTATCAGTTTATTCCTCCTTCACTGTTGAATTTTCTCATTGTTTACATAGTTTTGGCCGGTGGTGGTAGCACACTTTGTGCACTCCAACCCCTTTCCAACAGGACCCCAACACAAAATTATGGCTCATCCTTGAGCCACCTCAGCTAGAAGAAACCAGTGCATTCAATTTTTCCTTGAAGTCATCATATTCTTCTCTAACTTGTTCTATGAATTCCCTAACCTTTACCCTAAGTGTTGCAAACTCTTCCACTTCGTGTTCTATCATATTCTCTTCATTCACTTGTTGCACTTTTATCAAATATGCCTTGGTATTTTTTATTTCATCCATGGCCTTAAGTGCCAATTTCTCTATCTGCCTTGTAGTTCATCCAAGTGTGTTGTCCTTCGTTGGTGTCTTGTACGTGCCTAGTTTGTTAGGATTTATAATCCTCCCTTGTCTAAATATATTCTATTATATAATTTTCCTAACTTAGGATTCATTTACTTGATAATGGGTCCATTAGTACCATTGGGTCCACTTGGGCCATTGGTGCCACTAGTACCAACCACTAGAGTGTGAGGATCACATATAGAGGTTAATTGAAAATTACTGCATGTCCATGCATTAGTTTATGTTCCTCTGAGACAAAACTCTACAATTTAGAATCCACTTTGAGTGCCCCAGCATCCTCCATCAGTTGGTTGTGGTAGGTAAGTATGTATGCTAAACTAACCTCTAGTTACATTCAGTTAGATGTATTTCAGTTCAATTACTACCAGTATTGCATGGCTACATGAGGGAATGGGGGCTTCACTTGTTGGCCAATATCCTATCATGTTAGTTCATATTGTGGGTTTTAAAATCATCAAAAATCGAACCAATATATTGCAGGTATTAGGGGGATGAGGGGTTTAAGGTGGGGGTGGCTAGGGTGGTTTATAAGGATTGAGGTATAAAAAGGGGTGGGGAGGAGGTTTTAAGTATTGGAAGGGGGTTTCAACAAAAATATTTTGGGTCAATATCTCTCGAAATTAATGGTATTCTTTAATATCCCATGATCGTATGTGCTATGTGAGCGGTTCACTAACTGAATTCCCCGTGCATGAGGGTAGGCACATATTCTCACCTACCTCATTAGTTTAAATGGTTTAACTGATTGATAGACTGAATTAGACATCTAGAGTTATACTAGTGAGCTTCGATAGTGACTTAGACACTTCTAGTTATCCATCCAGTCAGAATTGAGTTGGTAGATTCAAATATTATCCACATGATTTGAATTCTCCTTATTGTAACATTTTTGTATACTCTTGGGTTTAATGAAGATAATGTTGTAATTTTACTGAGCAATTATTATCAGTTTTCTATGAAATTTGTATTGTTCGATGTACATTTTTCATTCCATTCCACTGCATAATTAAACCTTTTAATTGCACTCATTGCACGTAGATTAATGCCACAATAATTCAAACATGGTATCAAAGCCTTGTTCAAGCTAGCAACAATTCTGTATGATCTCCATTATACAGTAGAAGCAGTTGGGTTTCCACATAATTCCTGCAAAGTGTGCATTCCTAACTCTGGATTCATCCAGAGAAGTATCTGCAGCTGTGACAAACCCTGAGAAAGTGTACATGCTGATATGGAAGGATTTATTCTGACATGATTGTGATTTTTTTCTTTTCGTAGTGATACATGCAGGTACCTACGTAGCTTGTTGAAGAATTAACTGTTTAGAAGAAATTTTGATGGAGTCCTTATCTCTTGTACCCTAGATCCTTACACCCTTCAACTATGTTGATTGGAGGGCAGATATGCAGGTCTCCTTGCGTAAGCTAGATAGAGCCTCATCATCCTACTAAGAAAAAAAAGTTCTTGAATCGATTGGATGAAGCATTTGTCTTCCTATTCACTCACATCTCCAGGGATCTCCTCTTTCACCTTGAGGGATTGAAGACTCCTAAATAATATTAGGAGAAACTAGAATTATTGTTTGGAAAACAAGATGAACTTCAAGGGCACATATTGGAGAATGAGCTAATTTCATTGCATCCCATCAGTTTCAAAACTATCCAGTAGTTTTTCACAAAAATCAAGTCACTAGCACTGCAGTGTTGGCAATGTAGAATAGAGAGGAAAGATGACAAATTGGTTTTATCGGTTTTGAGAAAGCTTGGCTCTGAATACTCTATCTTTGTCTCTACATTTCATTTCAAAAGAGCTTCCATGCCCAATTGGAATATTCCTTCTATAGATGGTTATGTTGAGTATTTAATAAAGGAGCAGTATAAGTTGGTTCAAATGGGAGTACTCCAAAATTCCAAGAATCAAGCTCTTTTGATGTCAGACACAACCAATGCACAAGATAAAGGAAATCATAGGAGGGATGAGACCAAAGCCTCTTATTCGAATCCAATAGAGAATCAAAAGTCTTTCGAAGGAGCCTCGGTCTCCAAGAGAAACAAAATTTTTGAAAAGATTAGATTTCCTTATTGTATGAGAGGATTTCATCCTGAAAGTTAGCGCATGAAGAATCCAATCAACCAACTGACATCGCTCCTTAAACAGAACCATATTGCTCTTCCACAAAGAGTAAATAAGTATGATGTTGGACGACCAATAGAATATCATGATAAGTTACATGCCTTGAAGGATAGCCTCGCTCGATTGAAAATTTACTTGATAGATTCTGGAGAATCCAACCACACAATTTCCTCAAAGGAATCATTCTCCAGTCTCAATCTCATAGGAGGGCCTACTATTCATATGGGTGATTACTCTCAGATCCCAGTAGTAGGAAGAGGTTCCATTAAAATATAGTATGGTGAATTCAATAATGTTCTCTATGTTTCCTCTCTCGCAGCAAATTTATTGTCTGTATATAAGATGACTCACACTGGCTCACCAAACAAAGTTGTATTTGACCCTGACTCAGTAGAGATCACAAAAATATCAATTGGGAAGACTATAGAAAAAGGAATTGCATACCATGCCTCCAAGGAATATGAATTCTCTCATTCCATGCCATACTCAGATTTAGTACAAACACAACTTCTATTCAAAGTAGATAAAGGTATAAAAACTCCTTTACTACCTATTGTAGATACAAACATTTCAAATCCATATTCATATTCAAAAGAAGAGGAAGACTAGCATGATTTTCATATTTATTTTACAACTCAAATAGATATATATCTATATCTAGCATCCACTTCATCTTAGCATCCTAAATGGGCTCATCAGCTCATTAAAGCAGCAGGGGATGGTGTTGGGGATCTAGATGATAAGAAAAGAACAAGGTCCCAATATTAGAAAGAGTATGTTGCACTGTCCCACACAGATCCACTTCTCCCTGATAGATGCTTCATGATGTTGAGATCATATCCTCAAAAAATCAAGGAATATTTGCATGAGCTGAGATGGCAGGAAGCTATGGATGAGTAATTTGATTCGCTACATGACAATAAAACTTGGGAACTTTTCTCCTTACATCTAAGGAGGAAACTTCTTCAATTCAAATGGGTCTACAAGACCAAGATAGCCTCTAATTGAACCACAACCAAGTACAAGGTTTGGTTGGTGGCCAAAGGATACTCACAAGTTCAAGGATTGGACTATAATGAGAAATTAGCTCCAGTAGAAAGAATGGATTCTATCATACTTGTCTTGGCAGTTGCACTTTTAAAGAGATGGGAGGTACATCACATGGATGTGAAAATTTATTTCCTCCATGGTAACTTGAAGGAACATATTTACATGAAACAACCTGAGGGATACATTGAGGATCCTTCCTTGGTTTGAAAACTAAGGAAATCACTCTATGGGCTCAAACAAGCCCCAAGGGCATGGCATTCCAAAATGGATGCCTTCCTCATGTCACAGAAATTTGAAAGATGCAAATCAAATAACAATGTTTACATGCAGAAGAAAGAGGGATCCTTTCTATTGATTGTGTTGTATGTGGATGACTTTCTCATTACTAGAAGCTCTGATGTTGGATTGAGAAGAATCAATTCAGCTCTAAACAAAGCATTCTCTATAACTGATAGAGGACTCTTAAGACATTTCATTGGTCTCAAAGTAAGTCAAAACACTTCGAGAATCATGATCTCACGGTCCAGATACTCATTAGACATGCTCAGAATATTCCACATGGAAGATAGCAAGGAAGCGCCTTTTCCCTTTCTATCTGGCATCGGGATAGAGGAAGGTCTCTCTACACCATTGGTAGACAACACTCTTTATAGAAAAATCATTGGGAGCCTTCTATATCTCACACATTCGATACTAGACATATCCTATGATGTGAGTGTTTCTTCTAGGTACATGCATTGTTAAATTTTCATATGCTTAGCTAATACATCAGTATTTCATTTCATTTTTCATAACAAAAGCATATAAACAGGATCACTAAAAGATAGACAAGAACAACCATATAAAAGGAACACAAATATTTATCCTGGGAAAACCCTAAAGGGAAAAACCCAGCAAAAGCTTCCTCAATATAGATGCCCCAAAAAGATAAAAGATAAAACCAGCAAGGAGATCAAATCCTGATCCTCCTCCTTCTCCACTAATGCACTACACAAGTGAGAGTGTGTGTCATAAATGAGGAGCACTACACCTCTATTTATATTCATCCATTCACTTAAGTTAACTCATCTGTCATGTAGGCTTTATTTAATCATGTAGGATCGAGTTACACATGTAGGCTCAAGTAACCACACTGGGGTGCTAATGACCCACCTTTACAATTAGATGGGATTGCCTCATGACTCTTATTAGTTCTTCCGATTAGGAGCATCGGGGTACAAAGTAATACAAGTGGTTCTCCCGGTAGGACCATCAGGGACCACAAAGAAATACATATAGAATATTCTTCGAAGTTACAATATTTCAACACTCCCCCTTAACGAGAAGGGTATTCTATAACAACATCAACAACAACAATAATAGGAGAGAGATAGAGGACATCATCAACATCATCAGGGTGATACATCTATAAATCATTGGAAGCTTTTCAACATCATGTAGTCTTCATCTTCAATCTTTAGTCTTCAGCATCATCAGTACTTTGACTGCTTCGATCAGCAACATCTTCTTTAGCACTTTGACCTTTTGATTAGCAACATCATCTTCAACACTTTGACCTTTCGATCAGCAACATCTTCTTCAGCACTTTGGCCTTTCGATCAGCAACAACATCATCATCATACTCTGATCTTTCGATCAGAAACATCATCATGAAAACATCATCAAAACATGAACATCATCATCATCAAAATATCATCATCATCACATTCTGATCTTTCAATCAGAATCATCATTATCATCAGCCTCTGATCTTTCAATCAGAAACATCATCAATCGAACATCATCATACTCTAACATCAACTCATCATCATTTCTAATCTTTCGATCAGTACGTCATCATCATCATACTTTGATAATACGGCATCATCATCATTAGGATCTCATCATCATCACATTCTGATCTTTCAATCAGAAACATCATCATCATCATCACATTCTGATCTTTCGATCAGAAAACATCATCATCAGCAGCAACATCATAATCATAAGCAACTTTTGATCTTCCAATCAGAAAACATCATCGTCATCATATTCTGATCTTTCGATCAGAGAACATCACCATCAGCAACTTCTGATATTTCGATCAAAGAAACATCATCATCATCATATTCTAATCTTTCGATCAGATAACATCATCATCGTTAGCAACAGCATCATCATCATATTCTAATCTTTCAATCAGAGAACATCATCAGCAGCAGCAACTTCTGATCTTTCGATCAGAGAAACATCATCATCATCATCATTAG
>LPNX010493190.1:212766-274654 GCA_001517045.1 Pseudotsuga menziesii | reverse complement strand
TCGGAATTACGGGATTTAGGTCTTTACGGAGTTACCAATGATCCTTCCTTTCGGAATTACAGGATTTAGGTCTTTACGGAGTTACTAACGATCCTTCCTTTCAAAATTACGGGATTTAGGTCTTTACGGAGTTACTAACAATCCTTCCTTTTGGAATTACGGGATCAACACATTTGTGGAACTCAGACAATCCTTCCTATTGGAATTACAGGATCAGCACATCTGTGGAACTCAAACAATCCTTCCTATTGGAATTACGGGATCAATTCAATGATCCTTCCTTTCGGAATTACGGGATCAATTCAATGATCCTTCCTTTCGGAATTACAGGATTTAGGTCTTTACGGAGTTACTAACGATCATTCCTTTCGGAATTATGGGATCAACACAGATGTGGAACTCAAACAATCCTTCCTATTGGAATTACGGGATCAACACATCTGTGGAACTCAGACAATCCTTCCTATTGGAATTACGGGATCAACACATCTGTGGAACTCAGACAATCCTTCCTATTGGAATTACGGGATCAATTCAATGATCCTTCCTTTCTAAATTACGGGATTTAGGTCTTTACAGAGTTACTAATAATCCTTCCTTTCGAAATTATGGGATCAACACATATGTGGAACTCAGACAATCCTTCCTCTAGGAATTACGGGATCAACACACGTTCTCGAGTACCGAAGTCACCGAATCCGTTATGAACCGAAGTTCAAGGATGATACAATCCTACCACATTCATGGGGACCAAGATATCTGGATACATTTTGAACCGAGGTTCAGGGATGATGCAATCCACCACTTTCACGGGGGCCGAGACCTCCAGATACATTTTGAACCGAGGTTTAGGGATGATGCAATCCGCCACTTTCACGGGGGCCGAGACCTCTGGATACCTTTTGAACCAAATTTCAGGGATGATTCAATCCTACCACTTTCATAGGGGCCGAGACCTCCGGATACATTTTGAACCGAGGTTCAGGGATGATGCAATCCACCACTTTCACGGGGACCGAGACCTCCAGATACATTTTGAACCAAAATTTAGGGATGATGCAATCCTACCACATTCACAGGGGCCGAGACCTCTGGATACATTTTGAACCGAAGTTCAGGGATGATGCAATCCCACCACATTCACAGGGGCCAAGAACTTCGGATACATTTTGAACCGAATTTCAGGGATGATGCAATCCCACCACATTCACGAAGACCGAAGTCACCGGATCTATTTTGGACAGATGTCCCAGGATGATACAATCCCTCTTCATTCTTGAGGACCGAGGTCATCGGATCACTTTTGGACAGATGTCCCGGGATGATACAATCCCTCTTCATTCTCGAGGACCGAGGTCTCTAGATCACTTTAGGGAAAGTGCCCAGGGATGATACAATCCCACTACAACATCACTACTCCCCCTTTCGAGGAAGGTCTTTTTGAACAACACCAAGCTTATCTCGAAAGTGTTCGAACTTTACCCGAGACAGAGGCTTCATCAGTACATCATCATTCAAACCATCATCATCTACATATTCAATATAGAAATACAGAATCATCATCATCTACATCTACAGTATGTAAACATAATTATCTACATCTTATCGCGTATGTAGAAATACTGAATTTTTATGTGTTACAATCGGAACATAGGGTTCTCTGTCATCACAAATCTGGTTATCACATAGAATCATTGTAGTATCCATCTTCAGGTCAAAGAGACCTGATATCAAATTTTGAAGCCATATGACTTCACAACTTAGTAGAGAAATCTGCTATGTATTTTGCTTCAACCGTGCTACGAGAAACACTGGACTGTTTCCTTCTAAACCATGAACTCATAGCATACCCCAAACAAAAGCATCTACCTAATGTGCTTTTCCTGTCTAAGATACTTCTAGCCCAATCTGCATCTATGTAGCCATACAATCTATACTCATGGCTACCATCATAGTATAGACCAAAGTCTATAGTCCCTTTCAGATATCTCATCACATGTTTTGCGGTTACTAGGTGAACCCGTCTTGGTTGAACAAGATATTGACTTAAGGTGTTCACAGCAAAACAAATGTCTGGTCTGGAATTTGTTCAGTACATTAATGACCCAATGATCTGTCTATAATGAGTCACATCCACTAACTCTAATGAGTCATCAGCTAACAGCTTCAGGTTGGAGTCCATGGGTGTGGCCATGGATTTGCATTCCAACATATTGAATCTCTTCAATATCTATACCACATAATTTCCTTGGTTGAGAAATATTTCTTCTAAACTTTGTCATATTTCTAGACCTAGGAAATAGTGCATTAACCCAATGTATTTCATCTCAAATTCTTCTGCTAGTTTCTTCTTGCTTTCCATGATCTGTTTCTCCTTCCCTGTCAAGAATAAGTCATCCACATATAATAACAGGATGATAGGTTCATATTCTACAACCTTGAGATAAAGGTTAGCATCAACTTTACTCTTGGTAAAGCCCATAATTGACAGGAAACTGTCTATCCTTCCATACCAAGCTCTGGGATCTTGCTTCATGCCATAGAGGGCCTTCTTCAACTTACATATATGAGTCCATCTGTCTTCAACTTCAAATCCTTTCAATGTAAAACTCTTCCCCAATCATACTATTAAGGAAGGATTGTCTTTACTTCATCATGGAAGCAACTACCATCATAAATCTGAAGGAAGTGTACCTTGCTTCTTGGAGTTAGTGTCTCTTCAGAATTAATTCCCTCTTTCTTATAGAAACCTATAGCCACAAGTCTTTCCTTACTTCTATCAGTGACATATTTTATCTTGCAAATCCATTTGTAAGATACCACATTCTTGCTTTCTGGTTTGAGTACTATATCCCAAACATCATTCTAGTATTATTTTATCATAACATCTTCCATGAGTTCATCTTATCAGATCATCAACATATCCTAGTCTTCTGCATTCAACTTTGAAGGTTGGAACCCAAAAGTATCCATCCATTGGGAAGTTGTCCATCATGTCATACCATGTCGAACTCAGATATCTTCTATAGTCACTCCCCCTGAAGTGGAGTATTATCTTCCTTCTTCATTCTGTACAGGTGGTTCTATGCTTGATATATACCGGTCAATAGAGTATGTCATGTCATAGTCTATTCTTTCTGAGGCAAATCATGAACCTTGCTTTGTACACTTGTTCTTGTATATCCATATGGAGGATACTACATACTTTCCTTAATGTCTCAAAATCATATCATATACATCATTCCCCATGATCAACTGTTATTCTTTGATCATAGCTTCTTTCATAGCATTCTTTTCTTCATCTTGAGTTATCTCTCATACCCATGGTAGTCTTCATCCTTCGAGGTGGATCTACCGCTCTTTGAAGCTCTTTCTTCCGTCATGGTGTCTCTGACCCTGGGAGCTTCAGATTCATGTTTATTGAATTGTCATCACTTTTTCTTTGGAACAAGTCTCATCCTTCTTTTCTTGTAGGAGGTTGTACAGGACCTTTCCTACAATTCAAATGCACCAGTTGCATGGTTAGAACTATTTCATAAATCATATGCATAAAGACAAATTCTTATGCATCATGCAACTATTTAGCCAATACAACATTTGTCCATATCTCACAGAAAATTTCTAGACTAATCCAATATGTCAGCAAAGAGGTTTGATAAGTAGCAATGGATATTTGTATAGCACCATGAGCTACTTACCCATCACATGCATATTAGCAGTATACAGTCATTAATGCAAACAATCTATCATGCATAACACATCAACTGAATATAATCAAATGTAAAACAATATCATGAAATGACAATTGAATACTTATCTTTTATTTGTTTCGTGGGTAAAATCCATATTGATCATTCTGCTTTATCATCATTTCTTATCCAAATGATAAGATGGATAAGAGGTTCATCAAGAATTGAGTTCTTCATATTCCTCATCACTTGAGGGATCTTCTTTGAATGGTGATAGCTTGATCTTCAATTTTCTCCCATCTTTCTTCTTCTCTTCTTATGAGATGAGCTTCTTCTTCTTCCCAAAGTCAACTGAAAGTAATCACTTTCTTCTGGCACACATTCCTCGCATGAATGAATCCCATGATCATGGGAGGCCATTCAAGGTGGCTATCACCACTTCTGCATTCTCTGCTTCTTCTTCTACTGCTTCAAGATGTTATGCATTCTGGATCTTCACATTCTTCAACTGTTTTCTCAAATCCATCTTCTGAATTATGTTCTTATCTTCAAATAGCTTGATCAAGAAATCAAACATCTTCGGTGTATTTAGGGAAGACACTTGTGGTACAAGTTGATCCGTGATTGAATCAATAGTGATCTTCTTGGCCTTGATCATGTTCTTCTTGTGTAAGGCTTTGAGGCTCATCTCCCTCTAGAACTGGAACCTCTCTACTCATGTAGGTGTCCAATTCATTTTCTTCAGAGAGATCAAATAATTTCATGCTTGGAAGTTTTCAACTTCACCAAGCTTATCATCAAGCTGATGTGATATATCACTTTGAAATGAGAACCTCAAATGCAAATAGTAAAAGATTAGATCTTACCGATTTGAGGTGTCCGTCCTACTTCCGGAGCTGGCTGATCTAGGGTTTGTCAGAGAAACCCTAATTTTCAAAACTTGGAATCTTTCAGATCTGATTGGATAGAAATATATATCTCTTCAAATGGAGCTTTCCAATGTACTCCTTTTCTGAAAACAGTGGAGGGAAGCTCCTGGAACAAGAAGCCCTAGTTTTCCAATTTTTTCTGCAGAAATGTTCGTTACTGTTTCTATGATATCTCTGAAATTACTGCTCCTCTATGTCTGAAATTTCGCATTGAGTTAAAATCGCATGTCCCTGATCCAACACCATAGTTTTAATCAGATTTGGTTTCACCAATTTGGATTTAGGATCATTTTCCCAAGGTCACCTGTTACAGGACTGTTCAGAACAGTGAAGTTGTACGTCATGCCACGTGTCACTGGTTCATCTTCAGGTTCTAAAATTCAGACCATAGAAATTAAAGTCCGTTCTCTTTCTAGAAAATCTTCATTAATTCCATTTGGACCTCTGTAACCCAAGCTATGGCAAGGTTCCCTAAGTGTCCTATTTAGGGATGAATTCTGGAAGAGGCTGGAACCCTAACTTGGAGGGGTCATATATCCTAGAATATAGTGAATATGAGGCTGAATTTTGGACACAGTTTTCATCAGGAGTTTATATTCGGTCTCTAAAATTTTCAGCTCTTTAACCATTTCCAATAGTGGGATATAGAGAATATACCAAAACGTAGCATTTTTAGTATTTAGGGTTTTTCTAGCTCCGAGTCAAACTAGGGTTTGACTTTTTCAGAGTTTCACCCAACCAAAAATATTGATCCAGGTCTCTAAAATTAGATTTTTATGAGGAGATAAATCCTATGCTGGTCTCACTAAAAAATTCTTCTTCTACAAGAAACCCTAATTTCCCACACGAAAAACTGAAAATGCTCGGAATCGAATTCCGTTTCGACAGAAAGATGCGCCCTTCAATGGAGAGTCAGCCTAGCCTTCTTTTGATGATCGATTGTGGAGAGAGAACCAAAAATTAAGAATCCCTAGATTCTATATCTGCACAATGTCTTCTTTTCAGGGTGGCTCTGATACCATGTTAAATTTTCATATGCTTAGCTAAGAGATCAGTATTTCATTTCATTTTTCATAACAAAAGCATATAAACAGGATCACTGAAAGATAGACAAGCACAACCATACAAAAGGAACACAAAGATTTATCCTAGGAAAACCCAGCAAAATCTTCCTCAATATAGATGCCCCAAAAAGATAAAAGATAAAACTAGCAAGGAGATCAAAGCCTAATCCTCCTCCTTCTCCAGCTACTTCTCTTCTCCACTAATGCGCTACACAAGTGAGAGTGTGTGTCATAAATGAGGAGCACTACACCTCTATTTATATTCATCTGTTCACTTAAGTTAACTCATCTGTCATGTAGGCTCAAGTTAATCATGTAGGCTCGAGTTACACATGTAGGCTCAAGTAACCACACTGGGGTGCTAATGACCCACCTTTACAATTAGAGGTGACTGCCTCATGACTCTTATTAGTTCTTCCGATTAGGAGCATCGGGGTACAAAGTAATACAAGTGGTTCTCCTGGTAGGACCATCAGGGACCACAAATAAATACATATAGAATATTCTTTGAAGTTACAGTATTTCAACATGCATGAGCCACATGACCTACATTGTAAGGAAGCAACGTGTCTCTTGAACTATGTGTAGGGTACTAGAGATTATGGTATTGATTATGCAGCTAATGCATAACTTGATCTCATAGGCTTCACAGATTCAAACTGGGAAGGAGATGGGAATGATAGAAAATATAATTCAGCATTTGTGTTTATTATTGGATCTGGGCCTATTTGTCGGTCCAACAAGAAGCAAGCAAAATTTTCACTCTCTTCAACAAAAGCAGAGTATAGGGGAGTTGTGAATGCAATTATTTAAGAAGTTTGGATGCATGGAATATTGACAGAATTTGAGATTCACACTTCACCTTCAATGGACATTTATTGTGACAACCAGAGCACCATAAAATTTCCAGTGATCCAGTTCAGAAGCAGAGGACGAAACACATTGAGGTTCACATGTATTATGTTTGGGAAATAGTGCATGAAAAAACCATCATATTGCATTACTGTCCTACAAAGGATCATATTGTAGACATATTCACCAAGTCCTTCATAGAAAAGAGAATTGTCTTTCTCATACCTCTTTTAGGTGTAAAGGCTTGATTCGTAGTTCCTGTTCTTGCTTATTTTGAGAGGGGGGGTTTCCCATGAGGTATTACCCTATTTCCTATGTTTATTACGCATCTTTTTTTTTATTCTTTTAGATTTTAATGGGTGAATTTTGGCCTTGTTTTCAGGGCCCATAGTTTTCCAAGTTAGGATTAAGGGGGGGTGTTAGGATTTCTAACCCTCCATTGTCTAGATATAGTCTATTAGACCATTTTCCTAAATTAGGAGTCATTTAGGTAAGTAGTTATTCTAATTTAACCTCCAATTACATTAAGTTAGATGTATTTTAATTTAGTTAGTGCTAGTCTTGCATGGATGCATGAGGGTAGGTTCATATTCTCACCTACCTCATCAGTTTAACTGGTTTAACTGATTGATATACTGAATTAGGCCTATGGAGTTAGACTAGTGAGCTACGATACTGATTTAGACACTTCTAGTTAGCCAGCCAGTCAGGATTAATTGAGTTGGTAGATTCGAATCTTATCCACATGATTCAAATTCTCCTTATTGTTACATTGTTGTATATTGTTGGGTTTAATGAATATAATGTTGTAATTTTACTGAGAAATTCTTATCAGTTTTCTATGAAATTTGTCTTATTTGGTGTACATTTTTCATTCCATTCCACTGCACAATTAAACCTTTCAATTGCACTCATTTCCAGTAGATTAATGGCACAATAATTTAAACATAGTTAACGTGTTTTTGCAAATATTTTATCTTGTCTTACTTGGTTACTTTCACAAGTGAGGGCATTGTTTTGAGTGATCCCCTAAATGTTTTTAGTTACACTTCTATCTCGGCAAGTTGCACGTCTAGTTGGTGCAACTTCTCGATCGTCTGCACTACCTTATCTGACTATGTAATCTCTATTGCAGCATATTATATTGTTATTCTACTTTCTACTAGATTCTTTTATGGTGCGATGGGCATCACTCTAGCCTACAACTCCTCATTTTCCTTCCAGAGGTCTACGACAACTTTCCCTGCTTGTAATACTTTTTCTTTCAAAAATATTTCAAGACTAACTTTTAGTACCTCTTCACAAGCCATGGAGACTTCCCTCCAGTATTTTATTTTATGATTTCCTCCTTTTCCACTTTTAGTCGTTGAAGTTCCCCTTCAGTGCTTTCTTCCTACTGATGGGATTGGACTAGCTAATCATGGATTGTTGCTTCGTGGTCTCTGATCTATTCTCTTATTTTGATCTAAAGTCTTGTCAATGTAGACATCAGAAGAAATTTTAGGTCAAGGCCAATCAAGTGGTTCCCTCAAATAATAGCATCGATATCCTCATTTCATGTTGTGATCACATGTGGTGGAATATGTACTAGTCGCACTCTTGTGCCGATGTCAACCTCAGTCTCCCTTTGCAGTGCTCCTTCTTGCAATATTATCATCTCAAGCACTACATTCATGAGTGTCTACAGTAGCCATGTAACTTGGTGGAAGTATTCTATTTCATGGTGTGTCACTTTTGATTCACTCTCATTGGTCGCTATAGTTATTGTTGTCAATACCCTATTTACCTAGTCATTGGGGAGTCTTGTGGTTTTGCTCCCTTCTCCTTGCTCAAATAAGCACTTCATTTGCGCTTCTTCATTTTATTTCTCTAACTCTAACTCAATCAGAGTTTCTAAGGAAGATTCGTCTTTCAAGTTTTCTTCTTCCTCTTAATCCTTCGGGTTATCTTATTATTTTGGGAAATATGTTGGTGGTCCATTTCTTGGGTCCAAGAGTTCTTCGTCACTTACCATAAGTTCCCACTCTAGAAGCCATTCATATATGATGGTTTCCAACTATTCATATGTTCACTTATATTATTTTTTAATTCATTGCTTCTTCATATCTTCTTGTTCCTGAAAATGTATGGTGTGGAGTCTCATAATCAATCATGCAATCCTTCATCATCAGTTTACGACCTTGTCTATGATATGCGTCACCTTGATTGCTTCCTCTCACAGTGTGTCTAAGTACAAATAAAATTGTATGTTATTTTTCATTTGCCGTTCCTTATCATTGAGCACCCACATAGTTTTATACTTGCGCCCCAGCATGTGTTGATAGAGTCAACCTTAATTCTTTGATAATTTGTTGGTTCCATCCAACTGACCAATGCAATGAGTATTAGAAACTAGGAATAAGTGAATGGATTACCAACCTCTTATGCGAACACAATATCCTCCATCAGCTCGTTCAGCAGGAACAAGGACCAATTCATCTATAATATAGTTGTGTATTTCTCTATATATGTGATAACCCTTGATGTGCACTGATTCAGATGATTCTTCTACACTATCTTGACTGTCAGTAATGTTTCTACGACCCACACTTCCTGATAATTAATTGTATCAATTACGTACTCCCTTTTATCCTTTATAATGCCATAATTGTTTCACAACTTCATTGCCAACATTGTTGTTATCCTTTCCTCAAAAGTACTATGATGAATCGACCCCCACCTTAGGTAAGCTAGTGATTTAGGATATAAAGTTGGCTGTAATTGGGACCTTTGTCCCCAATTTAAAATAACCACCATGGAAACATGCCAACAACTATTTCACGCACACATTAAATTTTGAAGATAATATAAAGTGCAGCATATGGATGATGACATCAGACTAGACCATTGCAATCCCAATGCCCATTACGTTGGTTCTCTGGTGATCAGACCTCAGTCTCCTTGTTCTCTTTCTTCATAGGTGTCCTTGGTGAATAATGGGAATGTGATTATGTCATGGTTGTTGTACTGGATATTTTTAAGCCACAACACAATAATTTTCATCACATGGACACCTTTGGGCATTGTGTGCATCTTGATGGCATGCATGTTGTCTTTTCCAATTGTTACGACCGATGCACCTTCCATTATAGGTGGTACATACTTGGGGATGTCCTCTACCATTGGACATGGTGGTTTTACTTTTGTCATTTTTTCCTCTTCTATTGTAGCTGATGGACCTGCTTCCCCCTCTACTGCAGTCCCCCTCATTGAACCTCAGGTTTTATTGGTTCTTCTATCTTGAGTGATCAAATGATTAGCACTCCTATTCTTCCTAATATGTTTCCCTACTGTGGGCACAATTTCCACCATTTATTCTACGATGGTTGTTCATGTAATCAGAGTTTCTTGAGTGCTTGCGCTTGAAATGAACTGTGCCATTTCTTCTAAAACAACTCTCTTTGTTCTTACACTTCTATTAGCTCTAACTCTTCCTCTCTCATCTCAGATTCTTCCTTTTGACTCTCTCACTAGGTTGAACCATGCCTCTCAATATGCTTTTATAGCCTCCAATCCTTCCAAGCGATGGATTCATGCCATCATTACTAAATCCTCGTTGATTAACCAAATCCTCTATTGATTTTGCAAATATAACATGTGCCTTGGTCATTACTGGTAGAATAATCAACCCATAGTTACCTACCGTAGACATTAATTTTAACTATTTTTGTCTTATTACCTAGTTTCCTAGATTCCACTCTATGTTAGCTTCCTTCTACAAGTCCTAGAAGTCAACACATGCTAAAAATGAGTCATGGAGAAATTGGGAAACATCATGGAAACCATATTTAGCATGTCTTATTTATTCCATATCCTCCAAAGTGCATATCTACTTTTTCTGAAAAGCTACCTGTTTTATTGAGATTTAAGGCAAAAGTAAAAGCTAGACTAGGTGTAGTTGACTTGTTTTTTTGCCCACATCATCCTCCCTCCTTTTCTCCTAATAAAAGCATGTATGAGTTGTCTTTCCATCCCTATTTATCTTTCCTACTTGACTTAGCCAATTCGTGAGCATCTTAGTGGATTTGGAAACTACTTTATGAACCTATGAGGGATTTGACTAGATTTAGTAAGCCTGCTTTTTGACCTTTTCAAATGGCATCCTTATGCATTCAAATATCTCATGTAATTATATATTTCAGCAGCCTATTACTTCATAAGGTTGGATATTGTACACTTATTGAATACAGATTAGTGTTATGCTCCAATTTTAGTCTCCTTTGGTGTTAATTTTGCATGTCTGATTAGCAATTTTGTGAGTGTAATTGTTCTATCTCTTGGGTTCAATTTCCACATGGTATCAAAGCCTTGTAGATCGATTTATCTCATTTATTATTGCTATTGCAGGTTCAACGTCTTGACTGGGAGCGCATTCTCCTGACTGGAGGGCACATTTTCTGAGCTATGGAACAATCTCAAAAGATCATCTTGACTCCATTAAATTTATTTGAGTGGAAAGCTGAGATGGAGATATTGTTGAGAGAGAAATGTCTCTATAGGGTTACTATGGCAACAAAAGGAGAGCCCAATGCAGCTACAGAGAAAATTAAATGGCACAATAGGAGGAATGAGGCATATGGTCTTTTGTGTCTGAGTATTTCAAGAGACCTCCTCTTCCATCTTGATAGATTGACATCACCTAATGAAGTGTGGGAGAATCTAGAAGATATTTTTGGAAAGACAAATGAGATGAGAGGGAATCAAATCAAGAATGGGCTGATCTCCTTGAGTCCTAGTAGCTTCAAATCATTCCGACTCTACTTTTCCAAGTTTAAGGCCCTTGTTTTGCAGTTGAAATAGTGTGGAATCAAAAAGAAGGAAGAGGAACTAGTTTTGGCCATAATTTCTAAGCTTGGTCCTGACTATTTAGTGTTTTTTTTTACCTTCCATGCCACCAAGTTGACAGCTCGATCCTGGAAGATGCCTAAGCTTGTAGAGTTCATGGAATCCCTCACACAAGAACAAGATAAGTTGGTGATGATGGGCACCATCAAACCTTCCAAAGACCAAGATTTGGTTGTTGTAGATTCAAGGGTGGATTCAAAAAGTAAGAAAAAATCTAAAAAGCCACCTGAGAAAAAGAGAGACAAGAACAAGTCTCAAGAGGAGCCCCAAGGTTCCAAGAAGAACTCCCAGAAGAAGAACAACAAAGGAGAAATGAGCAAGTGCGCATACTACAGCAAGGGCTATCATCCTAAGAGCTCTTGTATGAAAAATAAAATTGACATGTTGACCCAACTCCTAGAGAAGAATAACAACTCCCTTCCTGATTGCTCAAAGAAGACGGAAGGAGGATCAAATTCAGAGGACAGAGAGAGAGTACATGACTTGGTTGCTCGCACATCAAGCTTACCTAGCTTCATCATAGATGTTAACCCAAAAAATCTCTCACTCAGCTCTACATGGCCTACACCACTCAAGGACACTATTTCACGACCCTCGTATCACTCCATTAGACCCCCACACCCTCAAAATGGCTTAAGAATGAAGAAATGGGCTTAAAAACCCCAAAAAGGAGCCTAAAATACTCTCCTATGAGCTAAAGCCCCCCAAAAGGGGATAAAACCCTAAAATGAGCTAAAGTTACGGAGAAAGGGGCTAAAAGCCCAAAAAAGGGGCTAAAGCCCTGACCAAGGGCTTAAAACCCTAAAATTCCCCAAAAAATCTATAAAAGGAGGGTGGGGGGTCACTCTCAAAACACACCTCTCTTGCATACTATTATGCTGCCCATGGATGCCTTGAGACACCTTTGCCTCTCAAGCCACCCACATCCCTCTCTCTTCCACTCATTTCACCCATTGAGCCATAACTCCTCTTCCATTGCTGAGTGAGATAGGGAGGTGCTTCCTTCCAGCCAGGGCATGGTGGCCCATTTCACCAAAGCAGGTATAATATTGTTGTTTTTCATGCATTTTTATAGCTTAGTTGTTTTCTAACCCTTGTTTCTTTCCAGGTTTGTTTATTAACATGTTTTGTAGTTTTTTTTTTGCTTAATAGTTGTTTGCAGGTTGCCAAGGTGAATCCCTAACAGTGTTTGCAGAGGGGCTCACGACCATTATTTTCTTTCTGTCTTTGCTTTCTTTTTGTCCATTAATTTTCTGCATTTTCCATCCAAGAACCTATCCTTCCATCCTATAGATGGAAGGTAGCCATTCCTGCCCTGTAGAAAGGAAGAAATCCTTGCTAAAAAACTGGTGACCATACCAGGTCGATCCCACAGGATCCCTGGGTTAGTTTTCAAAGTTTTAGTTTTTTGTTCAGTTTTTTTCCTTAGGCTAATTTTTCTGTTAAATGTAGCTTAGATTGCTGTTTATTTACATTTTCAATTATTTTTGAGCCTCCTCAAGGCCAATCCAAGCCCATTTGGCCACAGTACCAATTACTGTTGGCCATTCTATTATTTGCAAATCACTCAACTGTGCAAAAATGGCCGAACTGAATTTCTGAAAATTCACCTGTGTTCGGGCTCATTTTCTGCCCAAAACGTTGAGCCATTTGCAAATATTCTCACCACTAGGGGTAAAAGGGCCCATTTTTGAAGTGGGTTTTCAACCGTTTGAGATAATTCCTCATGGTGTGATCAAAATCCACTTCACAAAAATAGGGCCTTTACAGGTGCGTGACCCATTTTTGGGCTTCACTATTTGCTTTTATCGGGACTGTCAGTGCAGCTCAGCCACCTCTATCCATTTGAACCATTTCATTTCTATTTTTGTTTCATTTTATTGTACTTTCATTTACATAACAAAGTGTAAGTTAAATACTCAATGGGTTAATGAATGTAGTTTAACTAAAATTGACAATAAAATTAACAGTCTTGCTTACCCTTCCTCCTCTACCTAGTCATCACCCTCCTCGGTATTTTGGGATATGACAAAGGGCAAGATCATATAGTCCTAGGCCGTTCATTGAATATTGTTCTAAAACCATTAAAACCAAATGACCTGGAAGGTAGAGGGGGTAGAGAAGGAGAAATTCTCACGACGCTAAGTGTCCTCCCTGTTGACCAACCTTGCATCCGGAAGGTGACCTATGGATCTACGGATGGGCTTAGTCCCATTGTGTTCAGAGCCCAACAATTTCTCTTGGTTAAAGAGGAATATAAGTGTAACATAGTCCTCTAGTTAGGCCATCAATATTCAGGGTTAAAAATGTATCTGTTTACAAATTTCTGATTACTCAATGCTTGCATCCACAATGACATGAACTCTACAACAATATGATGAATTCATAAACCATTTGTAGCTACCAAATACCAGAAAGATAGAAAAACAAATACACCATACCAAGTAATCAGCTCAACTCAATTCATGACACTAAGAGAGCCTTAAAATTTATCAATTTACACTAAGTTCAAACAATCTGTAGTCTTTGAGGACATAAGTCCTTGACTGATTCAACCATGGGAAGTACTTGGGCTCTACCCAGAAACTCATTGTGAGGAGTACCACGGGAACACCAAAGTAGTTGGCCACTGAGAGGAATTGCCAAGCGAAACAGGAAATGACCCCCACCGATTGAGTAGAAAACACCCGTGAGGAAAAATCCAAGCGCTATATTCTGGCAGTCTTAGTGGCCGAGTGACCACCTACAGCCAATAGGAAGCCATTGAAACCAGGGTCCAAACATCATTCCCACTAGTTTGATAAACATCTAACATAATTGATCCCCCATGCTCTTCCTCACTCCTAAGAGGTGAACCACCACCATTCAGAACATTGAACCAACACCGTTGAGCCTATTCTTGATGACATCGCACACCATCAGAAGGCCACACAGCCTCTGATTCGGATTCAAACCCATATCAGTCTAAACTAGACCTCCACACAGCACCATTAAGCCCCATGGATGGTGCAAATCCGGATCCATTTTCTGGCATAACCATAGCCAGTGGACCCATTTCCACACCACAACTTGTCACCAACAACCCTGCAGGTGGCCCAAGCACAATTATGAAAACTGTCACCAGTCGGTTTTCACCACCCATAGTGACCAGCCAAGCTATCCCATCTACAACACACGGGAGCAGTGGCCCCTCCACATACACCGCCCCTCCTGCCACACAGGGGGGCAGCGGACCTTCCACTTATGTTTCCCCTTCTATTATACATGGGGGAAATGTCCCTACCACCCATACTGTCCCCCCCACAACACTTGGGGGCATTGGCCCATCCACAATGGTGCCACCGCAAGCACCCCTAGCTATGCATATGCATTATGCACCTACAAACCCCACCACCATCACAACTCCATTCCACATCAACCTGGGGTCAAACTTGCCATTCATGGCTCGTCTTAACCTACCTGATTTGGCTCGGTTAACAAACAACCCCATCCACCACCAAGATTTTTGGCCTCCCATGCCAACCAAGATGCCATCAGACATTCCCAAGTTTGAAGGCAAAGCAAGGGAATGTCTCCAAAACCACATAATTACATTTCATCTATGGTGCTCGTCAAACATAATCATAGACGATTCCATCAGGCTGAGGCTATTCCAACGCACCCTTATAGGTGTTGTGGCCAAATGGTACATTGAGCTACCACAATCCAAGTACCCTGATTTCAAGTCCCTAGCTTTCATGTTCCTACAGTATTTCCAACTCCCCATCAGATATGATGAGGGGGTGGAGATCCTTCTATCCTGCTATCAGAACACTGCCACTCATATAACAAACCACATCCATGAGTGGCAGCGACGCCGTAGCTTATGTAAAATCCAACTTGATGATAGGATCTTCTTGGATTGGTTCCTCAAGACCTTGCTCCCAACCATAGCAAAGGACATTGCATATGAATAGCCCCAATCCGAAGAAGAGGCCATACTGAAAGCTCAACAGTTTGACCTCATCTATGCTCAGTCTGGATACCTGTATACCATCATCCCGGACGCTCCTCATGCAGGAACCTCTTACCGTGACACACCGAGGGAATCCCATGCTATAGATGGCATCATAGGATCTATCTCCCAATAGCCACAGCATTGATCAACACCACCTGTAGTTCCATCACAACCAAGCAATACTCCTAACGTTGCTTACCAAAACCAAGCTCCAGACTATGCTAGAATGATGTCCCAGTCCAGAGCAACAACTTCCTATGCACAACCTGTGCCACCGTAGCAGGCTCAAGCCATGGCTTGGCCAACATAGCAGTACGTGGGGCAAATGCCCACATTTGTGGCACCGCCACCCCCACAAATCTACTATGCACCACCAGTGCAACCAGTTCAAGCCCCCGCCCCCACTCCACCTGCTCCATTGGGACAAGTGTTCGCACAACAAAACTGTCCCAACCAGCCTACCCCAACAATCAACAAGGGCAAGATAGAAATAATCAGCCCCAGAACCAAGCCAACAACAAACCACGGGGAGGTGGTCAACAACCAAATCCTCTCAACAATGTCGTGGCAAACCGATCAACCCAAAACCCCCCACAACAAAATGCACCAAGATGCAACGCCCCGTTGCACACAAACCAACCATGCACACTCTATGAAGTCTATGGGCACTACACATTCAAGTGTCCCCTCATGGGTTAAGCTAAGCAGGCCATTCAGAATAAGGCCCAACAGACCGCCAATGCTACGAACCAAGCCCAACCCAACCTAGCACCACAAGGACCTACTCCTATGGTGCTTCAAAACCCGCTACCAATCCAAGGGTTGGTGGAAACCACACCCCCTCCCTAAGCCAATCCCAATGCTCTGGGGCACCTCCCACAGCCAAAACAGGTGTTCACCACCTACTAGCAATGACGACTGAAGAGGTTAACCTACAAACTAGATGCAACCAGTACAGAACCACCACTGAACCTGCTGACACGTCAACAGCATCCACGTCCAAATCGGTCAATGTACCCCTTCAGTTACCCTTGTTCCTGCGCCCCCCCATTTGTAGAATTTCCAATAATTCCATGGCTAGAGCTGCTATCAACTACAACATTGTGGATGATTTGGCCCAAACACCAACTTCCATGTCCACTCTTGAGGTACTTAAAACATGCCCAATGCAGCAGAAAGCTTTACTAGCCGCCCTTGGGGTAGTAGACCCCTCCAACTCCAAGTTGATCACATTCAACACGGAGAATGGAGAACCATGCATGCCATCGACCATCGCCTTTCAAATCCCGGTGTCCATCCAGAATTTGGTTGTGCACCGGTGCATAGTGGATGAGGGGGCATCCACATGCGTTATGTCTACCCTAGTCTGGCAGAAACTAGGATCCCCAATTCTACAACCATCGTCCACAACTCTGCAGGCTTATGATGGACATCCCACTAAAGCCCAAGGAATCCTCCCCCATGTCCCCATCACATTAGCCGAGAAGACAATGCTGATCGACATAGAGGTCGTCAACGCTCAACTGGACTATAACCTTCTCCTTGGAAGAAGTTATATGTATGCCATGAGAGTGGTCGCATCAACTATCTTCCATCTCATGATGTTCCCCCATGAAGGGAAGATCGTGATGGTTGATCAACTCACTTATCATGATCCACAAGGGTTAAGGGCACCTGCCAACGTTATCCCTACCATCACCACTATTGATCCACAAGGGATGACCACACATGCCAATGTCATCCCTGCAATCAACACCATGGTTGAAAACACACTAGCCTCCCCATTGTTGAATGTGGGCCCTGGGTTGTTTGCTGATACCACCATGATGGCTCCTTTCCCATTAGTGTCACCACCACCGACACAAAATGAAACTGCAGACTTGTGCATGGTCTCATCAAGCACCGCTGCACCCAAACAACAACCGCAGCCGCAACCCCAACCACAACCACAACATCGTCCACAGCTGCAACACCAACAACAGTCGCAACATCACCTGTAGGAGAAGCATTACGCATATCCACAACCACAACCACATCCCCACATGCGACCAACAGGGAGTTATTTGGGCTAATCTCCAGTCCATACGATTCCCTTCCTCTTTCCCCCACCTGGTGTCATGAGCAAGCCGGTAATGGCCACCTTAAGCCTACCCAACTTTACATTGGGAATTCTAGTGTGGTATCTTGATCCACCAGCTCAACCACCAATTCCCCAGGTTGTCTTAATCCTAGTGCAACCCATTGCGGTTGAGTCTCACCCTCCACCCGGCCCACAAAAGCCAACCACCACACCCGCACCACCCCACCCAAAAAGGGCCAGGGGAAAGAATGCCAAAGCTACCGTAGAACCTTGGCTGATCTCACCTTGCGCTGTTTGTGAGCAACAGGTCCATCCAACTCAAAATTTCCCTGAGATCCCAATGATCCGCACGTGTTCAGATGCCATGGATACAAACGAAAACCTCCCCGTCATTGAGATTCCAAGCGTGCCAGTAGTAAGAAACAAGGAATTGAGAACAAACCATGCTTGCACCCTCTGCGGTTTGTATGTACATTACTCTCACCATTACCAAGACTTGCCCGAATTTCAAGTGGCTCTATCTGATTGTTGGAGCAAGGCCCCGCAGCTACAGGAAAAGCTACTATATTGGAACAAGGAAGTCAAACGAAACAGTACCTTAAGCGGCCGAGAAGAGAGAGCTCAACCACTGCATTGAAGGCAACGACAAAGACAAGAGGGCTCAGCTACCCTCATAAATGGAAAAGGAGCAACAGGACGAGGTATTAAAGACAAAGGACAGAAGGGAAGCAACCGAGGAAGCGGTGCCCATACCCACGATCAGCGCCGGGAAGCGTGGAAGATTGCAGAAAGCTGTAGTTTGACCAGTAAGCGGCAATTCAAAGTACAGATAGGCCGAATATCATAGTTATGGTTTTTGGGTTACTGTTGGGAAAGGACCACAGTGTTGTATCACGGTGAGACCTTCGGGCCACCTATTTAAGCATGTATTTTGTATTGTGAAAGGTTAGCTAGCTAGACATTCAGATAGACAATTAGCTAGTTGGTCAGTTAGCTGTTCTTTGAGTCGAGCTCTGGTTCTGTTGTTAAGTCTGTAGTTATCTTACTGTAACCAATAGCTAGCTCCTTGAGCATGAATGTAACAATCCACAGGGATTGAGAGAGAGAGAGAGAGAGGAAATATTGTAAGAAGAAAGCAATATAGGAAGAGAAGAGATCTAAGAGAGAAGGGCTCCCAGCTGTGTGCGTGGAGTTTCCCAAAAGATCTCAAGCTGCATAATAGGTTGCAGTGAAACTGTGTTTACTCTATCAAGACCTAATATAAAAACCAGTTCCTGTGGACATAACTTCCCCCCCTGGAAGTGAACCACGTAAAATCCGTGTGTTGTGCGACTGTTTCATGTGATCATGCTTTACTTGTTATCTGTTATTCGCTACATGAATGTTGCTTATCAGTTAATGAATGCATGTATGCTACCCTTTAGTTTACAGTAACTTATAAGGTTAAATGCGAGTTGAATGTATCAAGTGTTATGTATATGAGTTTATCAAGGCTTGATTCATGACAGTTACCAGTTACTGTGTTAAGTGATTCCTGTATATTTAGTTCAGCAAGTTGAGTGGAGTAGATGTTGAGTGTGTTAAACCATAGCAGCTTAAGAGAAGTTGTCTAACACCCTGACGAAGGTTAACCGAGTTATTATACCCAGAGAGGAAGCCTCTAGACCTGGAGAGTGGGTGAGCATACTAAGTCTTACTGTAGGAAATATCGTGGCGTAGAAAGATGATATTGCACCGTCAGGGAAGCTGCGGTGTGAGATATCGCAGTTTAAGAGTTAGGCAGAAGAGAAAGTTTGTGCATCGTCTTAGAAGCTATGATGCGATAAGAGCCAGTCCCATTCTAGAGTTAGCTGGGAAGAGAGAAACCACCTGCACGCAAAGAGATCCCACTGGTTAATCAGAGTAAAGAGAAACCTAGGATGCTACAGAACCTGGTTGAGGAAACGTGACTCTTCAACCACCCCATCTAGGATCACTTCGGGTGAGACTTCAGGCCGTTCTGTGGTCTATCGCCAAAAGGGCTAGTGAGCTAGGGGTTTTGTTGGTACACTACAGTAAACCCGGGTCTGCCCATTCAGACCAATAAATGGTTCCGTTAATGGTTTTGAACAAATTAAAGAGCTAATGTTCTGTTGGCATCCTACTAAAGAAGAAATTAACCACTGGGTTGAGTCTAAGGAAAGAGAATTTTCTAAGAAACAAATCAAGAGTCCTACGTTGAGTACAAAGGACTGGCTACAGAAACATATCTTCATAGACCTACATGAGATATTTTTTGCGACCTATGAAAATGAGTTGTATGATTGGTTATCAAAGTTGAATTATAAGCACGTATTCAAGAATAAAAGGAACATTGTCTAGACATCGGAGCTGATTCACACCGTGAAGAGCGTAGATAATCCCATTTCACGGGTAGTAGACTTCTGGCTTGCGATTTTGCTGGAAGGCTTCATTACAGAGTTTGCAGTTGATCAAAGAAAGAGTTTCAGCGAAGCAGAGAGGTACTTCTTCAAAGGATATCGCGGTAAGTACCTAAACTCTTTAAATTTCTCCCTTAAGATGTTATTGCATGAAAAAGGACTACTGGATATATTCTCAGATGAATAAGTTAAGTAAGTGTAATGTCACAAGAGTTTGAGAGTGATTTTGAAGACATTGGATGTACACGTAGCGGTAAAAGATATAAAGTAGATCGTAGATCTTCCTTCTTTGAAGACAGTTCAGACAGTACTAGATAACAGAGTCAAAGTAATAAAGAAAGAACATTAGGGGGTATCCCTTACCACCCTTATACCCCACAGAAACCGACCGGGACTCAGAATAATCCCGCAGGAACTCCATCTAGTAGTTCACACATAGTACATACTACCTCTACATCACCTACATTTACACTGCCAAGTGGTAGTAACACAGCAAATCAGAATCCACCACGTAGAAACAGAATGGGGGATGACATGAAATTACCTACCTTTAAGGGTACAGGTGCAAAAGACCCAGAACAGCATTGGTTCCTATGTGAAGCTGTATGGACCATCAAACAGATCCAAGATGATAATACTAAACTTGTCCAGTTGGCCACTACACTTAGAGAAAGAGCTTTAACATGGTATATGAAGTATACATCAGCGCAGCCCAGAATGCTTGTATAGGTCAAGACCGCCATGATTAAGGAATTTAAGAAACCCAATTCTGAGTCACAATGTATTACAGAGCTTAAATACATCAAACAATTACTCATGGAGTCAGTATGGGACTTCGATCAGAAATTTAAAGCTCTTGTAGACCAAGTTAGCTTTGAGTTTGCATCGGAGCAGCATAAGGAATGGTTCATCGCAGCACTTCTCCCTCACATCAAACTTCCACTAATGCAATAGAAACTCCATACACAGGATGAAGCATTGGATATGGAAATGAAACTAGAGGCATCACCTCTAGCTGAGACTAGTGCAGGTATGACAAACTTGCAGAACCAGTTAGCTAATCTCACATTACAGCTACATGAAATTAAGAAAGGAAAAGCGGTTGCACAAGAATTATGGTGCACAAAGTGTAAAGGATAGGGCCATACTAAAGATAACTGTCCACTATTTGTTGAGTATTTAGCAAGTGGGGATCCTAACCCCTTAGTACAGAATCAAGGGCCATGGTGTGAAATTTGTAGAACAAGAGGACATAGACCACAGGAATGCCCTTTACTTCAGAAGTATGTACAAACTCCCAAGAATTTATATTGTAACTTTTGTAAGTCAGTAGAAGATGATGAAAATATTTGTAGAGCTTATGATCTCATGGTAGAGAGAAAACATGAATTCTACAGAGTCCAGTCAGAGACATCAGGTCCAGCAGCAGGACTACAGCATGAACCGGCTCATGATGGCTGTGGTGGAGGATTCAGAGGACGAGGCCATGGTGGAGGCTTTAGCCGTGGTGGAGGCTTTGGCTGTGGTCGTGGACCGATTGTTTGTTACAATTGTGGAGCTGTAGGACATTATGCTAGGGATTGTCAGAACCCTACTACAACATGTAAATATTGCAAGTCCTATGATCACACTATAGAAGAATGTCCTATCTTGATAGCCAAGATTAAGGACCCTAAGCCAGCAGTAAACCAGAAAATTCAGCTTATTGCTGCTGAGCAGAATGAACCAGAACCAAGCGTTAATGTTGTGACGCGTAGTGGTGCTTCTACTAGTAGGACATTGCAGGATGCCGAAAAGAATACAGGTCCGGAGTGGGTGCATAAAGCCACTAATAAATCAACACCACTTGACCTGCAGATGAACAAAGAAATGTTTCAGCGAGCTAAAACTTTCTTTTCTGACCCTACACCGTTAGGATCGCAGGTATTTCCTTGTAGGGGCGTACCACAGCAAACACCTTGTGGCGTTAGTCCTGTGCAGATATCACAGGCTACCACATCGGGAAGGTGCGAAGAGGACGAGTTGACAGGAAGTGTACAATCCTTCCTGCGGAGTTTCTTGAAACTCATGAGAAATGAGAAAGCCATAGGAGAGCTTCAGCACATCATAGATCAGTATCAACAACCTTCTTCTGTGAGCAGTATACAACATGTTGTTCATAATATTATGGGCCATACAAGAACAGGAAGAGAAATGAGACTCACAGCACAAATTGGAGAATTTGAAATGGATGAGGTAATCCTAGATTTAGGATCAGAGGTAAATGTTCTGACTAAGCAGACATGGGAACAGATGGGTAGTCCTAAGTTAGCCAGATCACCTATCCATCTGCGATTAGCTAATCAATAGAGGGTATCGCCACTGGGTCAATTACCGCAAGTGCTAGTTGATATTGACGGAGTTCGTAGCTTTGCAGATTTTGAAGTCATAGAAATCATTGGCGATAGCAGACCGTATCCAGATTTACTAGGTATTGATTGGGCAATTGATAACATGGATTTTATCGACTTGAAGAAAAGACAAATGACCTTTGAGGATAAACAAATTTGGGTCATCGCACCGTTGGATCCTTTTCAGGGTCCTAGATACATTGAACCTATCATAGCAGAGGAAGAGGTGCGTAATATGGAGAGACTCTATCAGATGACTGCTAATCAGAGTGATTATATCAATCCGACCGCAGAAGGAAATATTAGTTGGTGATGTGACAGCTCATGTGCATCGGATTCGGAGGTTGGTTTAGAAAATTGGTAGAATATACTTTATGAAGTCTCAACTCGCAGATGTGCGCTTATGACTAAGTCACTGTGATGGATCGGAACAGAGGTTAAGGATATTCCGTCATTTGATGGCTTGGCAGATGTTAATGACTTTTTACAGCAGTTTGAGTAGGAAATCCCTCAAGATCAGAGGATGACAGTTATTGACCTTGCAGTAAGAGCCACACCTGCAAGATGGTGGCATGCACATAAAGAACATATCGCATCATGGGATGATTTTAAGAGACTGATGGCGATCAAATTCTCTAACGACAAGGAGTGTTTACAGCAGAAATATACAGGAGAAAGTGACCCTAGGTCACATATCAACATTTGTGAACAGAATTGGTCGGACATTCCCGAGGATGAATGGGTTCACCTATTCATTCACACTTTAGACACAGTGCCAAGGAATTGGTACACTGAGACAGAGTTGCGCAGAGGAACAACTACATGGCCAGCTATGATAGACAGTTTTTTATTCACTTTCACTTTTGAATCTGAGTATCCAAGCATTGATCAGGCTCTAGATATTATAAAGACTAGGATATTTGATGACTGTACCCTATCAGTGTCTGCTCAATCTGATTGGGCTATCCAGTTGGAACATGTGCTAGAGTGTTACAACTTCACAGAAGAGTCACGTGAGGACGATGAGAATCCTTGCAGTATCAACATTCCAGAGTCAGAAGGGACTCACGAAGTTGATGGACCGAAGCTAGAGATTCCAGCTATCACAGAGCCCATTAAGATTAAAAAGATCAATATTGGCATAGAAACAGAACCAAAGTTTGCTTCTATTGGAGACTATTGGGATGATGAAATGGTAGGACACATCACAAATCTATTACATGACTATCAGGACTTATTTCCCACTAAGTTTACAGAGATGAAGGGAATATTAGGAGATTTGGGAGTCATGAGGATACCTTTGAAAGCGGATGCTAGGCCGGTTAAGCAGCATCCATACAGATTAAATCCTCGTTATAAAGAAAAATTTAAGGATGACATTGATAAGATGCTAGTAGCAGGCATCATTGAGCCCGTAGAAGAGAGTGAATGGGTTAGTCCCATGGTTGTGCAGGAAAAGAAAACCAAAGGAGAAATCAGGATTTGTGTCGATTTGCACAAACTCAACGACACGTCGCTTCATGACCCATTTTCGACACCTTTTACTGATGAATTTTTAGACAATGTGGGAGGACAGGAGGTCTACTCCTTCACTGATGGTTTTTCAGGCTATCACTAGATAAGAATCCATCCAGAGGATTGAGATAAGACCACCTTTGCGACATAATGGGGCTCATTCTAGTATACGGTAATGCCTTTTGGTCTTAAAAATACACCAGCTATTTTTTTCAGAGTAGTAGTTGTTGTATTTAAGGAATACATCCATAAATTCTTAGAAGTCTATTTTGATGATTGGACTGTATTTGGATTAATCAAAGACCATATAGGAGATTTAAGGCTCATGTTAGAGAAATGTAGGCAATATCAGATTTCTCTTAACTTGAAGAAATGTATATTATGTGCACCATTTGGTATTTTGTTGGTTTATATTGTTTGTAAACAAGGCTTGATGGTAGACCCTGCAAATATTGCCATCATCGTAAATCTTTCAGTACCCAACTCAGTCAAGCAATTGAGGACAATGCTTGTTCATACCGGGTACTATAGAAAATTCATCAAGGGTTATGCAAAGATCACAACACCTATGGAAAAGTTGTTAAAGAAAGACATGAAATTCCTATGGAATGAGGAATGCCAGCAAAGTTTAGACACTCTTAAAGAGAAGATGGTTACAGCATCCATCTTAGTATTTCCAGATTGGAACAAGCCATTTCACGTACATGTGGATGCATGTAGCATCACACTGGGGATTGTCTTAACACAGCCAGGAGAAGGGGGTATCGATCACCCTATTGCATACTCAAGCAAAAATTTATCTACCACAGAAAAGAACTACACCACTACAGAAGGAGAAGGATTAGCTATGGTGTATTCTCTATAGAATTTCAAGCACTACTTGTTGGGTGCCCCATTCAATATTTTCACTGACCATTCCGCTTTAAATTACTTGGTCAATAATCCAGTGTTAGGAGGAAGGATTTGCAGATGGTTACTCCTATTTCAGGAGTATGATTTTGAAATTATTGTAAAACCAGGGAGATTAAATGCCAGACCTGATCATCTATCACGAATAGATTCAGGAGAAGAACCAAGTAATTTAGAGGATAATTTTCTAGATGCGTGATTGTTTTCTATCCAGATCGCAGATGATTATTACGCAGATATTATTCACTTTCTCACTACAGGGTGCGAAGGTCCAGTTGAGTTTACTAAGCAGCAAAAGAAATAGTTAGTTGTTAAAGTAGCAGACTTCACTTTGATTGCAGGACATTTAGATAATTTAGGTCTAGATGAAGTCCTACGCAGATGCGTGATGCCACACGAGAAAGAGGCCATTATCAGGGAAGCACATTCAGGTACCGCGGGAGGTCATTTCGCAGGAAAGTCGACTGCACAGAAAATTCTAGCTGCAGGATTATGGTGGCCTACTTTGCATAAAGACACTAAGGAGTTTTGCAGATGCTGCGATATCTGCCAGAGGGTAGGAAAACCTTCACGGAGAGATGAAATGCCACTATGACCATAGATTACGCTGCGGGCATTTGACAAGTGGGCTATAGATTTCGTGGGTCCTATCAACCCACCAGGGAAACAAACTAGTGCAAGATACATCATCACAGGAACAGAATGCCTCACCAGGTGGGTAGAGGCCAAAGCAGTAAGGAATTGTGATGCTGCTATAGCTGCACAGTTCATTTTTGAAAACATCATAAGTAGATTTGGATGTCCAAAAATTTTGATGAGTGATCAAGGCACACACCTTCTGAATCACACTATTCAGGCCTTGACTGAGGAATTTCAGATACAGCACCATAAGAGCACTCCCTACCACCCACAAGCTAATGGTACGGTGGAAGCCTTTAACAAGATTCTAGAAAATGCTCTTACTAATATCTGTAACAGCCAAAGAGATGATTGGGACCTTAGGGTTAATGCTGTGTTATGGGCTTATAGGACTACATGCAAGAAACTTACAGGACACACACCTTTCAGCTTGGTGTATGGACAAGAGGCTGTTATTCCTATGGAATATATTATTCCCAGTTTAAGAATTGCTCAAATTACCGAGATGGCTAATACAAATATGATGAATGAAAGATTAGTGCAGTTGCTTTCCTTAGAAGAAGACAGATTCATCGCATGATTCCATCAGAAAGTGCAGAAGGCACGAGAAAAAACTTGGCATGACAGGCACATCAAGAGCAAGATTTTTCAGACAAGAGACCTAGTGCTCCTTTATGACAGCAAGTTTTTTAAGTTTCTAGGGAAGTTCAAGACGCATTGGTTGAGGCCATATCAAATTCAGCAATTTACAGAAGGAGGGGCCGTTCAGCTCAGTAAACTGAATGGGGAGCTTGTTCCTACTTTGATTAATGGCAATCAGCTTAAGCTTTATAGTGACAACCACTCCACCTCCCAGTCCTAACTCAAAGAACTAAATTGTGCAGATGTCCAGTGTAGTTGAAAGAAGGCATCGCACTCATAACTAGTCTACACGGGAAAAAATAAATAAATAAATAAATAATTTAAAAAAAATAAAAATAAAAACAACTTTCCTGCTGTGATTCAAAAAGTTTATTTTGTGCAAGTTTTTGAACGTTGCGGAATTTCAACAAGTTGGCGTGAAACTTTTTGGTTTAGGACGATGCGGTGTGACATCGCAGTGAGGCGATGTTCCCCATGCCATGTAGATGATTTTGAAAAGGGACAGAGGGCTAGTCACTTCACCTTCTGACAAACAGTTAATCCAGATATGACAGGTATACATTTCCCTAGATTTGGAAACAGTATAGTGATTTTCCCAGATTTGGTAAATCTTGTTCAAGACCGGCGCCTGTGCAAAATTTTTGGAGGAAATGTGATCATATTTTCAGCAATTAATGAGGATCAAAACGACGGGTGTTGTCTTGTCCATGCAATAAATGCCACCGATGGGTCCATCCTAAGTGACCGTTCCTTCAGAGATTATCGCCTTCGTTATAAATACATAGATCATTCACACAAAAGGGTTACTTTTGTGATTTCTGAGAGCTATAGAGTAATTTGTAGAGTTTTCCCTGTGCAGAGATACTCCAGTTACAGAGTGCTAGTTTTCCCCAATTTCACAGCCATTGCCAGTCCAGAGTATTGCACCAGGTGGTGTATTTCCGAGGAGGAACCTTTAGAAGACATTGTGCGATGATTCCAGAGTGGTGGCCTCGTGTATGTTATGACAATGCCGCCCAAGGTTGTGAAATTAGGTACACCACAGGTTAGACAGATGCCAAGGATGAGGATTCAAGCTCAGATAGTAGAGGAGTCCAGCCTCGAGTAGGAAGAAGAAGTTCATATGGCAACAGTATACATAGTGCCACGAGTCGAGGATGCACCAGAGGTAACCATTCCCAAGGGTGCTAAGTTTCCTGTTCCACTACCGCCAATTGATCCTCATGTACAGAAAGATGGAGAACTATTAGGATATGCCCCTATTCTCAAATTTACAGACTATAACCTTGGCGACAGTAAGACATATCCTCGGTTTCAGCCGGATCGGTATCTTACGATTCAGAGGAACCCGAGGACCGGTGCAGATGAGTTTGTTCCTATGGAACATGTCCAGATTCTTGAGCAGTTAGGCTTGCTCAATTTGTTGAGAATACCACATTTTGGACGAGGTACAGAGGTTAATGCCGTGGTGCGTGTGCTACTTTCCTGTGTACATGGAGGTTACCTCTGGCTTGGTAATAGGATTGATCTAAATGTTGATCTCATACACTGCATCACTGGACTGTCGAAGATAGGTAAGGACCCCCAGACGCATATATCAGGGAAAAGAAAGGATTCCAAGCTACCAGCAACCCTAGTTAACAAGTATAAGCTATAGAGAGGAGGTCGGGCTTATGACCTCATAGCCTTAATAGATGATACACTCAGATTTATAGCCAATCTTCTTGCAGGCAGACTGTTAACTAAAGTTCTCCTGAAAGAAGTCACAGGATCAGTAATTCACCTTGCCATACAAGTCGCAGAAGGTGAACAATTTAATTGGTGTTTTTTTTTATTAAATATTTTTCTACAAGATTGTTTGGCAGCATAGGACAAGCCAAACCACCCCTTCCACTTCTCGTGGCTGCTGATACTATGTGCATTTGTCGGGTGGAAAGAGCTGCTGATATTATGTGCATTTGTTGGGTGGAAAGAGCCCTGGATTTTGCACCATTACTCTTAGCACCAGATTTCACTCGAGACTTCATCCTCTATGTGTTGGCCTCAGAAAATTCCATCACTAGATTCATGGTCCAAGAAGATGATGCTCTCCATGAGCTTGTGATTTACTACATCACTTAGAAGCTAACAAGACCCCCACTACGATATTCACCCGATGAGAAATTGGCCCTCGCCATCGTCTTCTTAGCTCAGAAATTGTGCTCTACATCATTGCAAACCATACTCATGTAGTGGATGAATCAAACCCAATGCGGTACCTCTTAAGCCATCACATTCTACATGGTGGAGCAGCTAAGTGGGTAGTCATCCTCCAAGAGTTCGACCTAGAGTTTGTGTCTCCAAAAACCACAAAGGCACTCACACTGGCTACACTCATGATCGATATGCCCCCATTAACCGTGCCATCACCCACCAAGGATGATTTCCTATTCGTCATATCCATAAATGACCCATTGTATGGGGACATCCTTCTCTATTTACGGACACAAAAGTTCACAGTGCACTTAAACCATGAGGAAAGGTGACGCATCTGACATCAAGCCATTCGCCACTTGCTGATTGGAGATGTTCTATATCGTTGAGGAATTGATACCATCCTACGTCATTGCCTCACATTTGACGAGGCCGAGACCATCCTCAATGACAGTCATAGTGGAGCCTATGGTGGCCACCTTTTAGGCCTAGCAACCACCCAGAATATTCTACGCACCGACTATTTTTGGCCCTCCATATTTGCTAATTACATAGAGGTAGTCAAACATTGCCACAGCTGTCATATTTTTGCCCCAAAGGCAAGAACACACCCCCCCCCCCGCACCATTACACCCCATAGTCATAGTCAGGCCCTTTTGCAAATGGGCAATTGACTTCATGACAATCAACCCCATTTTGGCTAATAGTCATAAACACATCATCATGGTAGTCGATTACTTCACCAAGTGGGTCGAGGCCATGCCCACATTCGATTGTAAAGATGAAAGCGCAGTGCACTTCTTCTTTAACCATGTTATTACACTATTTGGTGTCCCTAAAAAATCAGTCTTAGACCATGGAGCACACTTTCAAGATGTCATATGGGATGAACTATCAACCATGTTGAAGTTCAAACACCAGTACTCATCTTCCTACTACCCTCAAGGAAATGGCCAAGTTGAAGCAGTCAACAAAATCATCAAAAAAATGCTCCAACGGATGGTAGGAAATCACAAAACCAACTGGAATCACATGCTATTCTCTACCCTATGGGCTTATCGCACATCCAAAAAAACCACAACCGGTTTCACCCCTTTCTGCCTGGTACATGGCGTTGAATCAGTACTCCCTATAGAGTGCCAAATCCCATCCCTCGCCTCACGGTGGAACTCCTCCCTGATACTTCACCTTTAGAAGAAAGACTCCTCCAACATGAGTAAAACATAGAAGACTGTAGAGTTTCACTCCAAGCTATCGAAGCAGTGAAAACATGATCAAAGATCCTCTATGAATCCCATGTCCATCCTCTCACCTTCAGCAAAGGCGATATGGTTTTAATATATGACCAACCCAATGATAAATTGGGCAAAGGCAAGTTCGATTCAATGTGGTATGGCCCATACGTCATCCACCATTACCTCGGACAAGGGGAATACACCCTCATTGACTCTGATGGATAACTCTTGGAGAACCCCCGCAATGGGCTCTACCTCAAGAAATTTTACACTTAACATCACCAGTGAGTCGCTTCATTTTATTTTCTTGTTTTTCAATGTTTTTTTAGGGGCAGCACCATCACCTACTAATCTAAAGCCACTTGGAACCGATTCGAGACACCTCTTACACTTCCGGGACCAAATTTCCATTTCCTTATGAGACTATCGTCTCATGTTTAAAAAGTCAATTTTGGGACCATTTCCCATAAGACACCTCGATTTACAATCCATGACATGATGATGCAAGTGTCTATGGACCTGTACTTATATCACACTTCTCGACCGCTACTCATGCGGGTTTTCGGGCCACCGCCCATTAAGGAATGCTATTTTTTACTTTTATTTTGTATTTCAACACGTAGTTGTCTCTTCCATCCACCACACCTTACGTGGAATTCTGGACCATTATCCAAAAAATGATTTATTTTTCTTGCATGTATTTGGCATATAAGTGCCCTGGACTTGCACTCACACCACATGTAGTCAATTCTGTCCACCGCAACACACACACATGCTCTCCTGACCTCTGTTCGAGAGCCACCTCGGTTTGTGTGCCTCTACCGCACTGACCCGCAAGCCTCTACTGTGATCTATCCCACACATGTATTGGTATGTTTGAGAGCCTTCTGCTCCATCCATACTGTGTGAATGACCTTTGGACCACTATCCATCGTATCAACATGGGGCACCACTTGTGCCACCACAATCGGTTGACCATACTGGAGTTTCGTTTAAGCTCTTTTCTGACTCCTTAAAACAATGAAAAGATAGCCGAGCGCAGCTACTTCCTTTCTCACTCGTTAAAGTATAGGAAAGGGCATCTACAATGTCTCATTTACCTCCTTTTGCAGACCATGTAGACCATCAATTGAAAAGGACCTCCTTGGCACACTCAAGCCAAGACCGTTCCCCTCTGTGTAATTTTATGTTTTCTCGAGAAGAGGGGCCGCACCTTACAAAAAAGCTCACTATCGGTTATCGTTAAGCTCTTTTCCAACCATCTCATCAAGAAATAATTGCCGAGAAAACTTGGTTTCGTTCATGCTCGTAAAATTATCTAAATGATCGTCCAGTTAGTATAGGTTTAACCTTTTTCGACCTGATTGGACTACCAACAATAAAGAATTCTCTAATCCCCTAAAGGATGGGTGAGCTCTCCTATGTATACTTTTATCCTTTTTCAGGAATAGGAGACTAAGAATGAAAAAGAGCCCCCACTGGAGTCTTCTTCGCACTTTCAAACTCTCTAAAATTGAAAGCACCAACGAGCATTTACTTTCTCAGGATTGCCAAAAATCCACGAGATCATACCACAACGATGTCCCTAGACACAACCCCATAGAAAACAGTTTGGAAGCATTCCCACATTGGTTCACCTTTGTTCATAGTACTTTGCAATGTGTCTTCCTTGGATCCCATAAATATCAAAAGTGTCCACCTCCTCCAAGTATTTCCCATCTGCAGTGACATTCCCGGTATTACAGCTATGATCCCATTCCCATGAGTCAAGTTTCATTTGCTACCTGGTTCACCCTACCGTCATACTCTGAACAAAGGAAGTTTGAGCCTACCACACTCCCCCTGCCCCTGTTCCACTCTTTCCCTCCCCCACCCCTTCTGTGGATCATTCCGTAGATTGTCTCACACCTTTCGGTTATCTCCCTCACGTTCCTGGTCAGGGAAACACCATTGCCTTGACTAGGGTTAGGTCTCCCTCTGTCGACAAAAACACACATATTCCGGTGGATAGACCTAGAGGTCCTTGTATCTTGGTTTCATTAACCTCATTGATGAGTTCCTTGGACCACTTGAGAGGAATCCTTAGTGCCTCTTGGGATGGTTGTTTCTCACGTGCTCGACTCCAACTGCATCATCGCACCATTGAGATTCATACAAGTTTTAGTCCGCACAGTACTTGGTCAAAGACCCCAGATGTCATATGACTCTAGCACATTGATGAGTCTACTCGAGGGACCTAAATAGGTTATTTCCCTTGTGATTTTTGAATTACATTGAAGACAGTGTTCAGAAGCCCCACCAGTGCTTCTATATAGATTTATGAATTATGCAACATACTTGTACCACAAAGACTCTGACTCTCAATCAACGAGTCCATACAGCTATGTACCGTTCCAGATCCAGCAGACCATCAGTCATGAAGATATAGCATCCCATGAGAATGCATGGGTCCAATGTAACAGATCAGTATTGTATCCAGCCTCACTTTGAGGAAACCATTATTGTATCGTCAGTTGTATATGATCGACTGTTGTATTTGAGAGCATAGATCAAATTATTCTTTTGACATTGTCATGAGCATGGGGATGCCCACCTCATCCATATACATGTCACACATTATTTGTATCTCACCCATTGATGGGAACCATATTAACACAAAAACTAAAAGCCACCATGCCCCAGCCCTGGAAGCACCACCTCTCCACAGCAAATCCTATGATGTCCGTCGACCATACGATGAGCTCCTGCCCTCACACATCAAGGGGCAATCTGTTAACCCAAAAAATCCCTCACTCAGCTCTACATGGCCTACACCACCCAAGGACACCATTTCACGACCCTTGTACCACTCCATTAGACCCCCACACACTCAAAATGGCGTAAGAATGAAGAAAAGGGCTTAAAAACCCCCAAAAGGAGCCTAAAATACTCTCCTAGGAGATAAAGCCCCCAAAAAGGGGCTAAAACCCTAAAAGGAGCTAAAGTTAGGGCGAAAGGGGCTAAATCCCTGACCAAGGGCTTAAAACCCTAAAATTCCCCCAAAAAGCTATAAAAGGAGGGTGGGGGCTCACTCTCAAAACACACCTCTCTTGCATATTGTTATGCTGCCCGTGGATGCCTTGAGACACCTTTGCCTCTCAAGCCACCCAAATCCCTCTCTCTTCCACTCATTTCCCCCATTGAGCCATAGCTCCTCTTCCATTGCTGAGTGAGATAGGGAGGTGCTTCCTTCCAGCCAGGGCATGGTGGCCCATTTCACCAAAGGAGGTATAATCTTGTTGTTTTTCATGCATTTTTATAGCTTAGTTGTTTTCTAGCCCTTGTTTATTTGCAAGTTTGTTTATTAACATGTTTTACAGGTTTTTTTTTGCTTAATAGTAATTTGCAGGTTGCCAAGGAAAAGCCCTAACAGTGTTTGCAGAGGGGCTCACTGCCACTATTTTCTTTCTATCTTTGCTTTCTTTCTGTCCATTCATTTTCTACATTTTCCATCCAAGAACCTATCCTTCCATCCTATAGACGAAAGGTAGCCATTCCTGCCCTATAGCAAGGGAGAAATCCCTACTACAATAGACTCTGGAGCTTCTAGACATATGGTTTTGACAAAAGAGATATTCTCCTCTCTTGACACATCGAAAGGTCCACCAATAGTTTAGGGAGATGACTCTCTCATTGACAGCTTGGGAAAGGGAAGGATTGATCTTGACCATGGTAAGTTTAATAATGTGTTGTATGTTCTAGGTCTTGCCTCTAATCTCTTGTTAGTGTATCAGATGACTCATATTGGGTCTCCAAAGAAGGTCATCTTCTCCCCTGATGATCTTGAAATCACTGAGATTTCGAATCGTAAATTCATAGCAAAAGGTGTTGTAGATCACACTTCGAAGGTATACAAGTTTTCCCATTTTCTACCCTACTCAAACCCCTCTGCTCTTCTGATTCATGCTAATGAAGCAAGCAAGCTTTGGCATGAATATTTGGCCATCTTAACTACAAGTATCTTTCTAATTTGAGTGAAAAATATATGGTCATAGGGTTACCAAAGATCAAGTTTTCTAAGGGAGTCTGTCAAGGTTTTATCCTAGGAAAACACCCAGAGCACAAGTATGAGAAAGCTAGTCATGAGAGAACCTCTACACCTATTGAGCTGATCCACAGTGAAATTGCTGGTCCATTCCCTCATATGTACATGAGTCAATCCAAATATGCACTGACCTTCATAGATGACTTTTCCAGGTATTGTTGGGTTTACTTCCTAAAGCATAAGTCTGAAGTTTTTGACCTCTTCAAAGTGTTTAGAGCCTTGGTTGAAAACCAGTCTAGGAGGAAAATCAAGATCCTTAGATCTGAAAATGGTTGTGAGTATTTCAAGTCTGAGTTCATTCAGTATTGTAAAGATGTAGATATTTAAATGCAGCATTGAATCCCTTACACACCACAACAAAATGGTGTTACTGAGAGAAAGAACAGATCACTGAAGGAGATGGCAACCTGCATGATGGAGGCTAAGAATTTGCCACCAAAGTTTTGGGTTGAGGCTATAAATTGTGCATCCTACATCCAGAATAGGTTTCCTCATAATCAGCTTGATGGTATGACTCCTTTCGAAGCTTGGAGTGGGCACAATCCAGATGTGACCCATTTTAGGATTTTTAGCTCAAAAGCTTGGGCTAGAATTCCAACTGAAAAGAGGAAGTCTTTGTAGACTTAAAGCCAAGAGTTCCTGTTTGTTGGGTATTCTAAAGATTCAAAAGGGTACAAGCTGATCAACTTGAGCACTAACAAATATTTCATTGAAAAAAGTGTTCAGTTCCAAGAAGAGCCTTTAGTAGCAGTTGAAGTTGGAGAGTCTTCTTCACCACCAGATCCATTGATTGTAAGTGGGGAGACTAATGAGTTTACTGATTCTGATATGTCTGATAATGATTATTTTATTACATATCCTAACATTCCTACAAGACCAAAATGGGCAGCAAAGACCATTCATGCAGCTGGGGATCTAGCTAGAAATCCTAGTGACACTAGGAGGACTAGATCTCAGTTTGAGAGTTCCCTTTGCATGAAAGATCCTCTATTTGATGAGAAGTGCTATCTGATGGTTGAATCAGATCCACAAACATATCAAGATGCAGCAGATGATCCAAGATGGAAAACAACCATGAAAGAATAATTCAGCTCGCTCCAGAAGAACAACACTTGGGAATTGCTTGATCTTCCCCCAGGGAGGAAGCTAGTTCAATGTAAGTGGGTTTTCAAGAATAATTTTGCTTCTGATGGTTCACCTTTGAAATATAAGGCGAGATTGGTAGCCAAGGGCTACTCACAATTACATGGTATTGAATACAATGAAACCTTTGCACCAGTGGCAAAGATGGACTCCATAAGGCTAGCTCTAGCCATTGAAACTTCGAAGCAGTGGGAGGTACATCACATGGATGTGAAGTGTGATTTCCTAAATGGAGATATCACTAAAGATATTTACATGCAGCAACCTGAATGTTTTGTTTCTAATCCATATTAAGTGTGCAGGTTAAAGAAATCATTGTATGGGCTCAAGCAAGCCCCCAAGGCTTGGTATGCCAAGATTGATGGATTTTTGCTATCATTAAGTTTTGTTCGATGCAACTATGATCCTAATATATATTTGAAGCTGATTCATGGTAATTTGATTATTATTGTCTTATATGTGGATGACCTTCTGATTATAGGAAGTTCAAAGAAAGAGATTGCCTCCTTGAAGGATGCAATGAACCATGCATTTTCTATGACAGATTTGGGATTGTTGAGCCAACTCTTGGGTCTCAAAATTGCTCAATCCCAACATGGAATCAAATTAAATCAGTCCAAATATGTTCTGGATTTACTAAACAAGTTCAACATGAAATATTGCAATCCAAGCAAGACTCCCTTCCTTTCAGTAGTTAAGCTTGAAGAAGCAGGTTCTTCTCCTATGGTAAATAATACATTGTATAGGCAGTTGATTGGGTGTTTGCTTTATCTTACACACACTCGAACTGATATATCTTATACAGTTAGTGTGGCTTCGAGATACATGGATCAGCCTCATGAGATCCATTGGAGATAATCCAAAAGGATCCTAAATTTTGTTCAAGGAACAAGAACTCATGGGATCTTCTACAAAGCAAAATCTGATCTTGATTTGATTGGGTTTACTGGCAGTGATTGGGTAGGTGAAAAAAATCAAAAGTCTACATCAGGATATGTGTTCATGCTTGTAAAAGGACCAATCAGCTGGTCAAGTAAGAAGTAGAGTTCCATAGCACTCTCATCTACAGAAGCAGAGTATAGAGGAGTTGTGAATGCAACAACTCAATGTTTGTGGTTGCAAGGGATACTTGGAGAATGTGGCTTCAAATCAGAGTTTTCAACTATTATCTACTATGATAATCAAAGCACCATTTGAATCTGCAATGATCCAGTTCATAGATAGCGAACCAAGCACATTGAGATCCATATGCATTACATCAAACAGCTTGTGCATGATGGCACCATTGATCTACTCTTCTGTGCATCTTCAGAACAAGTAGCAAACATCTTCACCAAAGTTTTTTGTGAGAAGACCTTCAAAAATCTCAAATCACTACTGGGGATTGCTGATCATGCTGTGAAGCATGATTGATGACAATATTTCCAAAAATTTTGTTTTTCATGTCCATGTTTAAGGGAGGATTTTCCCACTGGGTTTTTGCCTCTTTCCTTGGTTGTATGGACAAGCAGTATGTAAAGGGTGACTAAGCCTTGTTGCTAGGCCCTATAGTTTTCTTATATTTACTCATAAATTTAGGATTAAGGGGGGTTGTTATAATAATCAACCCATATTTACCTACCTTAGACATTAATTTTAACTATTTTTGTCTTATTACCTAGTTTCCTAGATTCCACTCTATGCAAGTTTCCTTCTACAAGTCCTAGAAGTCAACACATGCTAAAAATGAGTCATGGAGCACTCAGGAAACATCCTAGAAACCATATTTAGCATGTCTTCTTTATTCCAGATCCTTCAAAGTGCATATCTTCTTTTTCTGAAAAGCTGTCTGTTTTATTAAGATTTAAGGCAAAAGGAAAAGATAGACTAGGTGTAGTTGACTTGGTATTTTACCACGGAATACTCCCTCCTCTTCTCCTAATAAAAGAATGTATGAGTTTTCTTTCCATCCCTCTTTAGATTTCCTACTTGAATTAGTGAATTCGTGAGCATCTTGGTGGATTTGGAAACTGCTTTATGCACCTGTGGGGGATTTGACTAGATTTAGTAAGCCTGCTTTTTGACCTTTTCGAATGGAATCCTTATGCATTCCAATGTCACATGTAATTATATATTGCAGCAGCCTATTACTTAATAATTTTGGATATTATACACTTATTGAATATAGATTAGTGTTATGCTCCATTTTCAGTCTCCTTTGGTGTTAATTTTGCAGGTTTGATTAACAATTTTGTGTGTAATTGTTCTATCTCTTGGGTTCAATTTCCACAATTTATTGAAAATATTTTCAACTTTCATTGTCTCTTTCCTGGTTTAATTGCTTCATTTATTTCTTATTTTTACCAGTTTTTGCTTCATCCAGCATCGAATAGTTCCAAAACTTTTCGCAATTCAACTTTTCTCATCGCTCTTCCTTTTGTCGACAGATTTTGCTTCATAATTTTTCTTTATTTTTTTATTATTAGCATTGGTGTGGAGCATGGTTATCCCTATAGGGATTTAGCTGACTCCCATTTACTATTTTTAGCATAAGTACTCCATATAACTGATGCAGTTGTATCGCTCCTCCATAAGTAATGAAATGTATGATGTAGGGACCTAACCATTTTATCTGGAGCTTCCCTAGGTCCTTCACAAACTTGTTTTCATAGAGGAGAACCATATATTCATGTTGGAAATGCTTTGTCTTGACATGGTATTCATGCCATGCCTTCTATTGGTCCTTTCCCACTTGCTAATGAAATCTTGTGATGAAGTGGTCCTATTCAAGGCATTCTAACTGCGTCAATATTTACTCAATTATTTTTTCGTCGCTCTTTCATGTTATGGATACTATGCATATACTAAGGATGATATATTCCATCGGTACTATCGCTTCTTGTCCATATACCAACTTGAATGGTGTATTCCCCATCAGTCTTTTACATGTCATTCTATAGGCCCATAGTATCACGGGGATTTTCAGATCCCAGTTTTTGTGGTTCGTATTGCATACCTTAGTAAGTGGATTTTCCAATATCGTTTTGAACGCCTCTAATGCACCATTTGCTTGTGGGTGATATGGATTACTCTTATTGTGTTGTATCTGGAATTATTTAGTCATCGATCTGATTGTCTAATTAATGAAGTGATCTCCTTGATTGCTCATCAATATCTTAGGACATGTGAATCTTGTAACCACATTTTCTAAAAGGAACCTTGTTGCCTTCACAGTTGTGTAATACTTTACTGTTGCTACCTCATCCCATCTCATTAGATAATCATTCATGGTGATGATGTATATCGCACCTGTTCTTTTCCCTTGTGGATTGATGGGTCCCACGAAATTGACTTCCCACTTGTCAAAAGTTTGTAGTGTTAGATGAGGTACTAATGCCATCTCATCTCTCTATGATGGTTTTCTTGTTCTTTGACATGCACTGCAGCTCTTAGCATAATCTATGGTGTTGGTGTGTATTGTCAGCCACCATAATCCAACTCTAAGTATTTTCCTAAGGGTTGCACATCCTCCATAATGTCCTCCTGCACTCCCATGATGTGCCTCTTCCAACACTCTTTTTTCTCATGTAGAAGAACATATTAACGTAGAATTCCATCCAGCCCCATATCGTAAAGTTTTCCTGCGATCAACTAGAATTTAGCAGCTATGACAACTAGTTTCTTCTTTTGAGTAGTGGTGAACTCCTCATGGGCTTTCCCTATCACCAAAAATTGAACAGTATATTTGTAATGGTAATCAACCATTCCATATTTAAATGACTTCGCATTAGGTAGGTATTCCTATATGTTTTTTGGTTCTTCACCTAATTCTATCCTTAAGAGGTGGTTGGGTCTTACATTTAATCATTCGGGTTTCACAATGATCTCGAAATCAAATTCTTGAAATAGCAGTAACCACCGAAAAATCTTCCCCCCAACATAGGCTTATTGACCAAGTACTTTAATGTTGATTGATCTGTAAACATTTTGAAATGGCCTCCTAACAGGTAGTGGTATAATTTGTGTAACACATACACCATTGCCAATCCTTCTCTTTATGTTTCCATGTAGTTTTTCTCTGCACTAGACAACTTCCGACTTGCAAACACAAGTGGGTGGTTGATTGATCCTTCTCCTAGTTGGGCTAGTATTACTCCTAATGAAACCGATGAAGCATTGACATGGACACGGAACTCCTTTGTCCAATCTAGAAAAAAAACCAATATTGGTGTTGTGACTATCTTCTGCTTTAATGTATCAAGGATCCTCTGGAATTCATCGTTCCATTCAAACTTCACATATTTCTTCAATTGTTTCTCCATTGGTGTAGTGATCGCTTCATAATATCCCCTTTTAAACTTCTGGTAATAGTGGGTGTGACCCAATGTTGTTGTCAACTATTTTAATGCCGTTGGTCCCAGTAGATCAACAATTATTGCAATCTTGGATGGATCAACTAACCTGACTTCCTTGCATACAATGTGTCTGAAAAGGATCCCAAATGTTGCACAAAATATAAATTTCTTCAGATTCGTTGAAATATGATCTTGTCAACACCTTTCCAACATCAATCGAAGGTTCATAGTATGATATTTTACCAACTCATAGACGATCCAATCATCCATATAGAATGTCAAGAATTTATGAATGAAATCTTTGAATGCGTGGACAACCTTGAAAAAATTGTGGGCCCATTATTGAGACCAAACGACATCATTGTGTACTTGAAACATCCCCATGATGTTACGAAAGTGGTTTTGTGACTATCCTCCTTTATAATTATTATATGATGATAACCTAAAAATACGTCTGTAGTAGATATCCTATCCTCTAATTCCTTCCAGAACTTTATCGATGAATGGTGTCGAAAATGGGTCGTGAAGACTTGCATCATTTAGTTTCCTCATATCGACACAAATATGGATTTGGCCAATCTTTTTTTCATGTACCACCATCAGATTGATCCATTCTTATTCTTCTACTAGCTAGATAATTCTTGCATCCAAAATCCTTTCTAGTTTGGATTTGATGCACTCTTTGTATCTTGAATTCAACCTATATGGTTGTTGCTTTACTAGTTTTGCATCGGGTTTTAGAGGAATCTTTATTTCACCTAAATCCCCTATAAGCCTTTCATTTCAGAAAATTTTGTCAGTAATAAGTCATGAAACTCATGTAGTAGATCAATGGCTTTCCCTATTGTTGAATCATCCCAGTAATTGCCAATACTAGAAAACTTTGGGTCTTTTATCATTTCAATATTGACCTTCTTTATCTTCAGTGGTTGTTGGAATGTGTTGCATGGAATATCTGGTGCTTCTATATCATGAATTCCTTCCAATTATGGAATATCAACATCTCTTGTATCATCTTCATTTCCAGGCTCTCCTGCCACATTATAACATTCCATCATCATCTGTGGTGTTAGTTTCCATTGTGATCCCATCGGTAGCTCAGCTATATGTGTGGATGTCTTGTAGCACACTATGGATAAATATATTTTCATTTGTGAAACTAAAAGTATGACTGAATCTGACAATAATTTCTTCCCACGTTATTGTTTCCCTTCACATTTCTGCAGAAACAAATCATCTTCATGGTATTTCATCCAATGTATGGATGAATGCGTGAACCCATTCCTCCTTTGACCTTAGTCCCCATTCTGTTTGGTATGTTATCAGGTGGGTTCTTGGATCTTTTCTTCCATCATATTTCCTTCCTTGATAGCATTTGTTCTCCCCAAATCAAACTTCCATAAATCGTCGACATATCTTCTAGTCCGCTATCGCCTCTTTGCGCGTGTCCCACCATCTTGTTGGGGTAGCCTTCAATGCCTCTTCCAGGGAGAAAAGAAGTTATGGTTCAGATACTCTATGTTCAAATTCATTGATAAAATATATCAGGTTAGGTATTCCTTCGTATGTTGGCATATCAAGTACTTCTATTACTACCCATCTTAGTGACTAAGTGATGCACGCAAAATTCCTGAGTGATACTTCATGTAAATGGTTCTTCCAATTCTCTAGTGCTTCATCCTAGTCCTAATATGTTGAGTTGATTCTTTTACAACCTAACTCTCCATAAATAGTGGAATTGATATAGTCTTGAGAGATATTATAGGAATTATCCCATCCTCCTATGAATTTGTCTTTTATTGGTTCACCATATCGTTTCCCTTCGAGGGGATCTAATGGAGAAATGACTCTTGTGTCATGATTCTTGAATGTCATTATCCTTTTCTTAAAATTGATAACCATCAAATTTTCCATCGCTTAATCGATTCCCAACAATGCAGGAGATGGGCTGGTGTCATCAACTATTTCAATAACATAGAAGTATGCATATGTATTCAATCCGTCCACTTCAACAGGTAGACGAGGTACTAATCCGATTGGAGAAACCTTGGCCTGATTTTCCATACAAATCTGCATAGGGGAATATACTAGTTTTGGATTCCCCATCATTTCTCATGTCCACTTGGTTAGGATATTCACATTTTATCCTATCTCCAAGATGACTATATCTACATCATATTCCTTGATTTGGACACTCATTCTCATTTCTCTTCATGTTTTCTTCTTTTGGAATGAATTGACTAGGTGATCATGTCTCCCTTCTTCCTATAGATAAAAAAATCTTGTTATCTTTGGTAATGCATCTTGATATTTTTCTAATGTTAGACAAATTTCTAGAAAAAATTTCAAAGTACTGACCTTTCTTTTTTACCTTGGTGAGTTTGTCAAATCAAAACTTGGTGGAATCTCATAAATAGTTAACTTACCATTGTCCTTTCTCAAGGTTTCTTTTGCTTCAAAGAAGGTTTCTTTATATGTTTCTACATCGAATTAGATTTTCTTTTGGGTCACAGGCTGAGTCCTTAGTTCCGTTGAGTCCTTAGTTTCGTTGATATCTTAGTTCCACCGAGTCCTTGTTTTTGCTGATATATTTCCCACATTTGGTCCAATATTTTTATTATGAGTCTTATTTGCATCTTGGTTTGGTTGCAGTTTTGGCATGTAATTCTTAGCTTGCCATTTTGAAATTAACTGTGGAAATTTCTCAACAGTGCGGTCTGTTGTTCTACAGTAAGTACACTGGGCTTCTAGATTTGGATAGTCCCTCTAGTAATGTCCCAGCACTCCACAATTTTAACATGTAACTTGTCCAGGACCTCAACCCATATCTCCTCCATGACTAAATCCTCCATTATGTCCTCCACAAAATCCTCCTAGGAATCCTCCTTGTTGCTGGTATGATGGATGGTTAAATTATTATTGTGGAGAGTTATACTATGGTTGCTGTTGATTATACTGTGGCTGAGTATACTTTGGTTATGACTGGTTATACTATGGTTGAGTATACTATGGTTGCAGTTGAAGTTTCTTCATTGGTTGTTGCTCCTCTCCCTTCATAAAGTATGTATCCATAGTCCTTTCTTGGAGCAAATCGTAACCTCTGCAATCCTTTTCTTAATGACCAACTGAAGGACAAAAGTTGAAGAAGAGATTAGTTAGTTTTGACACAACCTTTTGTAAGTATATGCATTCTTCTGACCGACTCCCTCTTGTTTGACAAATTCGTCACCAAGGCAATTTTCCTTGACTCAATGGGTTCGGTTCCCCCAACTGTAAATATTCATGAAAATATAGACATTGATCCTTGTGATGTCCCTCAAAACATCATCGAATTCACTATACTTCTTCATGGACTTCTTTTCCTTTCTTAATATCCTGCAATTGGATAGTAAGATTCACCATCTATGGCCGGATCTGGCTTATGTCGATATAGGTTTCTCTTACTAGTGAGGCCTCTAACTTCATCATGATATCCAGGGCTTCTGCTTGAGATGTGATCTTATGTTGCATCTACAGCATGAAGATATGGGGTACCAAGGATGCAATGAACCATTATTATTATTGCACATCACTCATTCTGAAGCTAACATTGGCCATTAGAGTTTTGAATCGTTGATCGAAGTCCCACACTGACTCATTGGGGAATTACTTTATTTCCTTCAATTCGATAATATACTACTATTTTTATTTAGGTTTCTTGAATATCTCGATCAATCCAGTCCTAATATGTGCTAGAGTTCTTTGGGGATTCCCTGTCAGTAGCTGCATGAATTTCATATACAATTGCAACACCCAACCCCGAAAGTTCTTCGCTAGTTTTCATTTCTTGATAATCATCATCTGTACTTGTTTACCATCCATACTAATTCATATAAAAACCAATATTTTTTGGGATCCTTAGTCCCATTACCCTGAAACAGGGGTAGTTTTATGTCATCACCTTCCATCTTAAGTCACCTCCCAATGCTTGTTGATCTACTATTATTACCATTTTACTAACACACAGGACATCCCTGTGATGAACTCGTGTTTCTTCCTCTTAGGTTCAAAGTGGAGCATGAAGTTGTAGGTACATTGTAGCTTTTGGTTGGTCCTTCCTCAAGTTCAGGTTTAGCATGTTTGTTTCCTTCATCATTGTAGGGTCACTTAGTCCTTTGTGGTCTCTTCTCCCAGTTTTCTGTTCTAGTCACACCAGGACTCTCCTCAGTCGTCCTCCTCTTTTCTTGCTAGAACCTCACCCCATTGGGTAGGAAACCACACTCTTCCTCGACTTCCCTCATAGTCTCATCGTGAATCCCATCCATATACCCCTATAATTTCATCAAACCATTACCTTTGCAAGAACCAAAGCCTCCGTACAATGGGGATTTACTTGTCAAAATTCACATTTAGTACTCTTTTTTCATAAATGAGAATCTTTATCCATAGTTGTAGCGACAATAGAAATCTCCCCCTTGGTCCCCTAAAAAAATTTGCTTTCAATGTCGTTGTAATATTTGTTGGTGTCGATAATGAACTTAGTAATGTATCCTTCCAAAAAAATTTCTATCCACACATCGACATCCCTTACCTTTTTCAACTACTAGATTAGTTATGGGGTCCACTAGTTAGGCTCGCCTCCCTAGAAGTTCTTATTCAGAAAAGTAAGTTGCGCCAACCATTTGTATATAACTATTGGGAACTTAGAGAAGAATATTTCATGAATATCTAAGTAGATGAATTTTCCTGGCCAATCTTCTGTTGTCAATATTGGGTTCTAGTTCTCTTCGTCCATAAACTCTTAGGATTACTTGTCAAACCAATCCTGAATTTTCAGCTTCGTCAGATGTGACAACATGTCCTCTTCTTCTTTGCACTATGGTCCCGACAAAAGAACCATTTGTTGGTACATTTATATTGGTAGGGGTTCACTTCATACTATTATCAATGACTACCAATACATCCTCCCTAAACATTGACCTAGAAAGGACTTACCCTTTCTAGTGTAATGTCCCAAATTTTACATTATGTCACAATCGCCAAATCACATTGTCCATATTCATGAAATTTTTTAAAGGGATGCCAAAAGTCAAATAATTGCCAAGGTGTAAAATCACTAGTTTCCTAGCTTGGGGGTTGAAGCTTTGAGATTTGGAATAAGGGGGATAATAAATGATATGTAGACATTAGAAGGGGATAAATATTTAATAATGTACTAGTTTCGTAGCTTGGGGGTGGAATCTTTGAGATTTGGAATAAGGGGGATAATAAATAATATTTAGACATTAGAAGGGGATAAATATTTAATAATGTATCTTATTAAATAAATACAAGAGAAAATGGAAGTGGCAATGGAGCATGAAGACACATGGAGATTATGGGGCCCACACTAGCTAGAATTCCTATGTTAAATGGTATCTTTCTCTTGCAAATTTGAATATATGGGAAGTCTAATGTTTTTTATGGATTATAATTTTAATATACTTGTCCATATACTTCATAGGTCTAAATTGGGATGAATTGTTACTTACATGGGAGAGGAAGAGCCAAATCAGAGTTTCATGGACACTTGGCTAGATTTCCCTTACATTTATGACATCTATGACAGTTATGAAACACGTCAGATCTGAAGGATGAAATTCTGACATAATGACATGTAAGAACTGAATATATCATCTTAGAGGTTGAATTTGGGAGTTGGAGAAGGCCAAGAGGATCCTACTCAAATTTGGGAGAAGAGGGAAGGTGAAGAGAGATGCCACATGGAATAGCATGAGCAGCCACACCAATTCGACCTGGATTTGGTTTATGGATGGATTTGGAACCTTAGAATACCAATATTTTTTATAAAATATAGGGATCAGCCATGATAATATGCTTTTTCTCATTTGTGAAATTGTCATTTGTGAATTGTGAGAGCTAGTGGATGACTAGTTTTCTTGCTTAAGCCAATTTCGAGGGTGAAAGATTCTCATCCTACTTGGTGTTTGGAAAGGCCACTCAGGTATTTCATGGAGCTTTAATGGAGTCTTATTTTTAGGTTTAAACTACAGTAAATCATGTGGATTCTTCTATTGCAGCACTCTCTCTCAACTATTTCCAGTTTTCACACCATATTCATGCCAATGGAGGGATTGCAATTTGGGTGAGCTATTGATATCTTTGGGGAAGATTATAATTCCAATTATATTATGTTATTATTTATATCCTATTTATTTAATTTTAATAATACTCTCAGTTCTAAATACCCAAAATAATTCATGTAAAAATGTTGAACAATGAAGAAATAGTGTCATTTCCCCACTATCTTGTTGTGAACAATTGTAATACTGATGATTTCGAATTGGGAGAGACTTTAATTGTCCATTTATTATTGGAATAAGTTAAATATTATATTTTATTCATTCTCATAAATTTTCAATTCTAAATTCCCAAGAGTTGTATGTCAAAATGACTTTTAATGAGCAAACAATGACCATTTCCACTCTATTTTGATATATGCCATGGTAATGCTTATTATTTAGAATGGAGGAATGTATATTTGATAAATGTATGATGTATGGACTGTAATTAATGTTTATTTAAATTCTAATTTTCATTACTTAAGCGTTGGAATCCATTTTACTCATTTTTATTGCATTGGGAGAAGATTTGGTGCATTTTCCCCAAGGGTCAAAATTGTGACTTGGGAGTTGTTTTGGAAAGAGTCATAAAAGACTGTATAAACTGAAACATTATGCATATGAGAATTTTAAAATTTCCCTTACACATACCCATCCTCTTTTCATAAATTCAAGTGACTTTGGGATCATTTGTGAAGCCATTTCCGACAATTACTCGGGGGGAATTGGAGCCCCAATTTTCTAGTAAAGGCTCCTACTTTGAACAGAACATTAAACAAGTTTGTAGATCTAATTGGGAGTTAAAAAAACATACATGAGCATGATATTTAATTTATATTATCATTCATGTACCTTCAGAGAAAATTTGGAAGCATTTGGATCAATTTGGAGGTCTAGACATCAAAACTAGTCAAGAGCCAAAATTGAGAAACAATTGGAAAATTGGGCATTTAAAAAAAACTCCAAAAAGGGAACATTACAGTGGTATAAGAGCATGGTCTTGGAACCTATTGAATTTATGGATGGTATATATGAATTGAAGAAATTCATTAAGCCATGTGGTGATGATAGGTCCAGGCAAGTTAAGCAAGCATTCAAATTGGCACATAAAACTATTCATTATGAAGACCTTAATGATTGGTTGAAGGAATTTATAAAAAATAATTCAAATAATAACTCATTAAGGAATAATCATCAATTCACAGGTAGGGAGGAGACCAAGGAACTACAAATTGTTGTGGGTGCTGAAGAAGAAAAGGCATTACATGAAGACGATCAAAATTCACTCCCAACTGACTCTGAAAAATATGAAGAGACATCACATGAGTATGAAGAAGTTTTTATTGAAAATACTGAAGATAATTTTGAGACACATGCTACCTTGGAAATGAAACAAAAAGCATCTATTGATGGATGCTTGAACTATGAAGGAGTACCTACTGATGGGTGCTCACACCTATATGTTGGTGACATAGAGATCACTTCTAAAAATGTTGTTGCAAGCCAAAATTCCATTAAACATAAAAATGGAGACCTTGTAGTAGTTGAAGAAGAAACAAGATCAACTTCCCCATCACCACTTGAGCTTCATGAATTTGGCCCAAGAAAGAAGGAAGAATATGAGGAGGTTCATTTGCAAGAGCCTCATTTTCTTGAAGGGTCCTTAAAGATGAATGAAAAGAATATCCAAGAAGCCCTTAGCATACTCCATGACACTCAAGCATTGGTATCAAATTCTTTTTGGAGAGCTACTTCCTTGGAGGAGCTATCATTCCTTGAAGACATGGAGAAGATTCAAAGAGAAATGTGCAAAATCAAAGGTAATTTCATGTCTTTGCTTTTTGATAGAAAAAATTTCATTAAGCTTAGTGAATGGTTACATGAATCCTACTTGAAGAATAATGAAGTTATTGATAAGCTCACAATTCAAAATGAGCAACTTCTTGAAAAGTTTCAAGACACTTGTTTTTCCTTCGATGTTTTAGATTTTCATAAGGTAGATTGCTTGGAGGATTCTCATGACATGATGGATCATGAGAAACATGAAAAATTGTAGGTTCTTGATGTGCTTGAGGATTATAGTGATGAGATCCAATCACTAGTAATGGTGGAAGAGGAACTTGAGTTGCCTCTTGAAAATGGTTACACAATTTTTGAAGAAGTGCATAATTCCACCACCTTGGAACCAACCCATGAAGAATTTTTTTCATTTTCTAGGGAGGTGAATAATCCTACCCCTATGGATACTTCACATTATGACAGTTTTTCACTTACTGATCATTTGAGTGAGTTGGTTCTTTCTCCTACATCCTACACTTCCAAATTTTGCAGCATTCATCCTAATGAAGTATGGGTGAAATGGTTCTTTTTTATGGTGCCACATGAGGAGTATGGAATTCCTATATTGAATTTTTATGATGACATGGTTGGAGCATGTTATTATTTACATTTTCAGAAGTATCCTTTTTTACATTATGATGATACACATCTACATGGGTGCACCTATGATGTTCACTTGAGTCACTTGGAGACTCATGATTTTCCTTCATCCTTGCCTAGTCCATTTGATGTTGGAGGAACTTCATCACACACTTGGGTGAAGAGATATGTGATTGAAGAACAAAAATCCTCTGTTATTTCATGATGATATACATATTCATGGGTGTATTGATGAGACTTCTTTGATCCACTTGAAGTCTTCATGTTTTCTTTGCTCATTATTTGGTTTAGATTTTGGTGGAGGTTCTTCATTCACTCCTTGGATGAAAGAACATGTGGCTGATTATATTGATACACATTATATATCTTTGGAGTAGAATAATGGGACATGGCATCCACACCTATGTCATTGGAGCAGATTTGATTGGTCACTTGAAGCTTGTATGCACTTGGAAAATGGTAGTCTACTCATTGGGAGGTATAAGAACTTTCATGATTTCTTGGTGAGGCACCTCCTTGATGTTCATTCTTATTATGTTTTTATATACTTTGATGATATATATTATGAAATCATGATGTTTGGGAGAATGAATAAAAGAAAATGAGATCCAGGAATTCTCTTTCCAAATGGTATGGGTTGGAGAGAACTCTTAATTGTTGGAGTGCAATGCAAGCAATGGGACCCTGGGATAGTTTTTAGTCCCATTGATTTGAAATTATTTGGGAAACAAGAAGTATGGGAGATGGATTTCACACTTAATAAGGTGATGTTAATCAGAGTAGTGTAGAAGAAAGCATGGTGATTCCTCTCTAAATTCTTCATGGAATCTCAAAGACTCAAAGTGGGCAGCTTAGTGGCAACTTCAAAGAATCATACAGAAAGCAGGTTCTTCAACAACCATGTTTGAAATTGCTTGAGGACAAGCAATATTGGGAAGGGAGGATTTGTAATGTCACAAATTTTACATTATTTCACAATGGCCAAATCACATTTTCCATATTCATGAAATTTTTCAAAGGGATGCCAAAAGTCAAATAATTGCCAAGGTGGAAAATCACTAATTTCCTAGCTTGGGGGTGGAAGCTTTGAGATTTGGAATAAGGGGGATAATAAATGATATTTAGACATTAGAAGGGGATAAATATTTAATAATGTATCTTATTAAATAAATACAAAATAAAATGGAAGTGGAAATGGAGCATGAAGACACATGGAGACTATGGGGCCCACACTAGCTAGAATTCCTATGTTAAATGGTATCTTTCTCTTGCAAATTTGAATATATGGGAAGTATAATGTTTTTTTATGGATTATAATATTAATATACTTGTCCATATAATTTATAGGTAGAAATTGGGATTAATTTTAACTTAAATGGGAGAGGTAGAGCCAAATCGGAGTTTCATGGACACTTGGCTAGATTCCCCTTACATTTATGACATCTATGACACCAATGATGGAGATTCTATGACAGTTATGACACAATCCATATATGAAGGCTGAAATACTAACATAATTACATGTAAGGACTGAATAGAGAATCTTAGAGGTCTAATTTGGGAGTTGGAGAAGGCCAAGAGGCTCCTACTCAAATTTGGGAGAAGAGGGAAGGTGAAGAGAGAGGCCACATGGCATAGCATGAGCAGCCATACCAATTCAACTTGGATTTGGTTTATGGATGGATTTGGAAAATTAGAATACCAATATTGTTTATAAAATACAGGTATCATCCATGAGAAGAGGATTTTCTCATTTGTGAAATTGTCATTTGTGAATTGTGAGAGCTAGTGGATGACTAGTTTTCTTGCTTAAGCCAATTTCGAGGGTGAAAGATTCCCATCCTAGTTGGTTTTTGGAAAGGCCGCTCAGGTATTTAATGGAGATTTAATGGAGTCTTATTTTTAGGTGTAATATACATGAAATCATGTGGATTCTTCTATTGCAACACTCTCTCTCAACTAATTCCAGTTTTCACACCATATTCATGCCAATGGAGGGATTGCGCTTTGGGTGTGCTATTTATCTCTTTGGGGAAGATTATAATGCCCATTATCTTATGTTATGATGTTTATCCTCTTTATTTCATGTTCATAATACTCTCAGGTAAAAATACCCAAAATAATTCATGTAAAAATGTTGAACAATGAAGAAATAGTGTCATTTCCCCACTATCTTGTTGTGAACAATTGTAATACTGATGATTTCGAATTGGGAGAGCCTTTCATTGTCCATTTATGATTGGAATAAATTAAATTTTATTTAATATTCATTCTCAGAAATTTTCAAGTCGAAATTCCCAAGAGTTGTATGTCAAAATGACTTTTAATGAGCAAACAATGACCATTTCCACTCTATTTTGATATATGCCATGGTAATGCTTATTATTTTGAATGGAGGAATGTATATATGATAAATGTATGATGTATGGAATTTAATTAATGTTTATTTCAAGTCTCATGTTCAGTACTTAATCATTGGAATCCATTTTACTCATTTTTATTTCATTGGGAGAAGATTTGGTGCATTTTCCCCAAGGGTCGAAATTGTGACTTGGGAGTTGTTTTAGAAAGAGTCATAAAAGACTGTATAAACTGACACATGATGAATATGATAATTTTAAAAGGTCCCTTACACATACCCATCCTCTTTTAATAAATTCAAGTGACTTTGGGATCATTTGTGAAGCCATTTCCAACAATTACCCGGGGGGAATTGAATCCCCAATTTGCTAGTAAAGGCTCCTACTTTGAACAGAAAATTAAACAAGTTTGTATATGTAATTGGGAGGTAAAAAAACATACATGAGAATGATATTTAATTTATATTATCAATCATGTACCTTCAGATAAAATGTGGAAGCATTTGGGTCAATTTGGAGGTCTAGACATCAAAACTAGTCAAGAGCCAAAACTGAGAAAAAATTGGAAAATTGGGCATTTTAAAAAAATTCCAAAAAGGGGAAATTACATCTAGAAACATCTTAGGAGTAGATGCAGTCTCACCCAAGATGTCTAAGGGAGGGTTGTAGGAACCAATTTTCTGTAGTAGGAAGAGGACTTCGCACTATCATTTTCCCAATCACAACATTACCCAGAAATCCAGGTTCATAACCACACTATTAACTAGATCTACTTATAATCATTATTTGCAATCGTATTAACCCAAATTTAGATTGAAAAACACATCAACATACATTAAATCGATAAGAAATGCAATACTTCACATAATTCATAGTTAAAGGGAGAACATAGACACATCATTAATTTATCCAAACCATCGATATTTAACCCAATAATGCAGAAAAGGGTTTATCAACACATAACTCATATTTGAAACATCTTTAGATACAACACATTCCATAGAGACAAGACATCACAACACAAATACAAAAAATATGAACTAATTTACTTCATAATATAAATTCTCCGTAACATTAATACTAGTAATGAACCCTAAAGGACAAAAAGTATTCCTTCCTCGATTGATTCTCTGCTCAATATGCCCCTTTGATTTACAATCCTAGTTATGCTTATAGGCTTTGTAGCTAGGGTTTTAACCCTAGCTTGTGCGAATGAGCACCTACTAAGGAAAATGGATTCCTTAGTAGCAGTTCAATAATATGTGAAATAAAATATGCTAAACAGTAATAAAAATTAACCTAAACATGTTCATGAAGCAAAACAACAAAAGTAAAGAATGATTTTTTTATTGATCTGACCTCCAATGTGGAGGTTGGTGAAGCCCTTTGTGCTGTTCCGAGAGGTTGCTCCGAGCTCCAGCTGCTCCTTCTCTTTCTCCAATGGTGGAAATGGGCCAAAAGGGGCTCTCACGGTGAAAGTAGCTCAATGGTGAGCTAGGGTTTCAAGAGCAATTTTGGTAGAGGCAGGATACTTGTGATTGTGGATATGAAATAAGGGGTCTCCATCACTTATTTATAGTGGTGGAGTGTTGGTTTAGGGTTAGGGTTTCAGCTGTTTAGGGTTTCAGCTGTTTAGGGTTTTTCCTCCTTTTCCTCATTATTTTATATTTTTTCTTCTTTTTTGGAGGAATTTTAGATATTTTGGGAGAAAAATAGGGTTTTATGGCCTTTTGGAGGCATTTTAAGCCTTTTGGAGGCTTTTTAGATGGTTTTATAGGTTTTTGATGGAAATATGGTAGGAAAATGGACAAATGAGCCATGTAATGGGGTAGATGAGGTAGTGAACCTTTTTTGGGTGTTAACAGATTGCCCCCTGATGTGAGAGGGTAGGAGCTCATCGTATGGCCGATGGACATCATAAGTCATATTTGTTTTTCCTGGGGTGTGGAGAAGAGAAGGAACCAACTAAAGCCCGGAACATCGATCTCGAACCAACTGCAAGGACTGAAAAGTACATAACCTCAATAATGGATGAGGAATCATATGATCATCTGGATGAGGTGGGCATTCCCATGCTCGTATCAATATACATAAAAATAACTGTGAGGCCCGAAAAGGGGGACCTGTAGGATACATAGAAATCCACTGTGTATATCATAAGGGTCCAGAAGGGACACAAATCTGGAACATAGTGCTGGGCTGACCATGTCTAAGATGAACAAATGATGCACTGGAATGACAGTAGTGCTACTGAATGTGGTTCCAAAGGAACTAATGAGCTGCTGGATCAAAGTGACAACGATCATACTTGCAATGGTACAATGATCTGGAACTGAACTGGGTACTCAAGGAAGCATGGAACTGGATGGCTTCCGAATACAATCTCCAACGCAGCCCGGACATCCACGGGAACATATAACTGGTCGTTCCAAAGTGACTCACCAATGTGCTAGAGTCGAGGGAAATCCGGGGTCTTCGACACATAATGGAAAGGATATACATCTTGTGCGATTCTCAACGATGCGATTAAGGTGCTGAAGTCGAGCATGTGAGAAACAACTATTCAGAGAGGCAATGATGACTCCTCCCAAAATGGTCCGTAGGCACTCACCACAGATGGTGATGGGTCCAAGGCGCAGGGGCCTCTAGGTCTATCCTCTGGAATAGAGGGGTTGTCGTCGACAGAGGGAGACCTGCAACTATCAAGGCAATGATGTTTCCTTGACAGGAGCGCGAGGTGAAAAACCGAACTGTGATAGTACTGATGGCAGGAGTGACAAACTGGGGGAAATAACTGGGCAAGTAGAATGGGTGGACTCAAACTTCCTTTGTTCAAAGTATGATGGCGGGGATGATCGGGCAGCATATGAAACTGACTGGTGGTAAATGGATCATAGCGGTATAGGATCTGAGGGTGAATGGGCTGAGGGAGACTCAAGCTATGGTAAAATGGTAGGAGACTGCAGAATACTCTGAACAAAGGCGACCTTAGTGGTGGTGCTGCCGAGAGGATCGATCATAGCGCCGAGAGGCGCGGGGGGACTTCTTCATGGGTTAGGGAACTAGAAGAAGTGTGGATATAAGATGGTACTGTCATGTGGATTTTACGAGCCCATGACAGTTCATGCTCGTGGTTTCTTTCAATTTTAAGGAGTCTGAAAGCAAATAAGAAGACTCTGAAGTAATTGAATGGTACTGTCGTGTGGATTTTACGAGCCCAAGATAGTACATGCTCGTGGTTTCTTTCAATTTTAAGGAGTTTGAAAGCAAATAAGAAGACTCTGAAATGATGGAATGGTACTGTCGTGTGGATTTTATGAGCCCATGACAGTTCATGCTCGTGGTTGCTTTCAATTTTAAGGAGTCTGAAAGCAAATAAGAAGACTCTGAAATGATGGAATGGTACTGTCGTGTGGATTTTATGAGCCCATGACAGTTCATGCTCGTGGTTGCTTTCAATTTTAAGGAGTCCGAAAGCAAATAAGAAGACTCTGAAATGATGGCCAGGCAAGGAGGAAGTGTTCGATCAAGGAACATTTATGATGACCAGGACTGAGGGTGGGGGGGAACACTAGTGGGCCTCCTTGTAGGGTGAATGAATGGTGGCAAAATAACGAAACATTTGTAGTATGACAAGAGTGGATGGCTCATGTAAAAAGTGTGAAATAGTCCAATAATGGCCGATGTGGCGCGTAAATCGATGCGGCAAGGTGTAGGGACGCAATGTTGAAATTGTACCAAGTGAGAGCGAGAAATGAACTCAAGCATCATCACGAGCTCGAAAAAATGAATCCGGCGATATGAAAAGTGTTAAAAACGGAGAGCAGCCGAAGTGGCACGCAAACCGAGGTGACTATTGGGATCGAAAAAATGGGCAAAAATGGTGTAGCAAAAAATAATGCAACGAGGTGACCATCATGATGGTTTCATCGTGTTGATTCCAATGGTGGAAATGGTTCGAAAAATGGACTCTGTCTGGGTTCAGAATGGCCAAACAAGAGAAAAGTCAATGGACTATAAATGGTAAGTGGGCCCAACATGACAAGTGTCATTTGTACTATTTGACTTTGACTCGTGATCACAGTGGACCAGAGCTGAGGTGTCATTTCTGGACGATCCGACCGGCCGTTTTCAGATTCGAGAGATACAGGTATTCTGTCAAACTCATACCTGCATTGTTTTTGGGTTTGGGGGGGGGTAGTGGGTCCCAGGGGATGATTTGTACAGTCCACGTGGGTGGACCGCGGGTTTGGGAGTCGAAACCGCGGGTTTATATCGGGACAGTCGCGGTTGGGGACCACGAGTTTTGGCTGTACAGCCGCGGTTATAGACCGCGGGTTCATGTCTGACAGTCATGGCTGGACCGTGACTGTAGGCCTAACAGCCGTGGTCGGAGGCCGCGGCTGTAGGCCTGACAGCTGCGGTCGGAGACCGCGGCTATGGGCTTGACAGCCGCGGTTGGGGGCCGAGCTGTTCTGGTTTTTTTGGATGAGTGGGAAGGTCTATGAATTTGATATGAGTCTGATGAGACTTCGTTTTGTGATTGACAGGATTCCACAGGTGCTATGGAGGGAGCGGGAGATCCCGGATGATATTATGGTCATCATCCGAGAGGACCGTCGGGTACGATCGATGCTGGGGTTGTTTGGGCTGCTGAAGTTTGTGGAGATACCTATGATACGGTCAGTAGCATTGCTGCTGAACCAATTGGTTAGTTTCTGGGAGCCAGAGATACAGGATTTTCGAGTCCAGGGTGAGAGGGTGGACCTCACCCTGACTGATGTATACTTCTTGACGGGACTGCCCTGTCTGGGCCGGGTGTCAGATACTCAGCCGCGGGTGTCTGCGGACATCGACATGGATGATATGCGCGAGCAATTTTGTTTGGCAGAGGCTCGGGTGCATAGGAATGCACTCTTGGTGAGAGACTTACAGGAGCCGGTAGTACGGGAGATGGTAGCATGTGTGGTGCGTATTTTGGGGTCCCAGTCACCTGAGAAGGTGTCTGGGGGTCAGATGCAGCTCGTGGAGCGTGTGCTGGCCGGGACTTATTTTGCATGGGGCCAGATGTTCCTGACCTTTGTGCAGCAATAGCTGACCGCAGCGAAGGAATCTGGTAAGGGGTTCTGCTATGGTTCATTTTTATGTGCATTCTTTATGGAGAGGGTTCCCACATTGCGGCCACGGGTGCCTGTCAGAGCGGGAGGCTTGAGGGAGCCTCGGATGGTGCGGTGGGGAGAGATGATGCGCCGCCGTGGTGGCGGGGACGTCGGGCGGTACTTTACGCAGGAGTTGTACATGCAGTGGCTCCATCTCCCACTGACGCTGGAGGATTATCCATATAGGGATATGGACTTCACTGGAGATCCAGATGCGCCACGGCCACCAGGACAGGCATGGGGGCCAGATGGTATGTATGATTTGATTGTATTGTCTAGTTTTATGTATATGATATATTATTGATGTATTGGGACTGACAAATGGGTGACTTGCAGATGTGGGTCCGAGGCCACCGCCAGGGCATGTGGCACGCAGAGGGATTGTGGCCGTTCCAGCTTTTCCTGGGTGGGGGGAGGTGCGTCGTCAAGATGCAGAGGGGACACTGGAGTCCGTACGGGCACTGCTCGACTGTCTGCTGGTGGGAGTGACGGACGAGGGATGGCGGGACCTGGATCCGGCCGTGGTCCTGGATTGTTTGAGGGCACCTCGGGATTTTAGATCGATTGTGATCCGGGTGGCCATATTGGCAGACAGGGCATGGGCACTGGATCCCAAACGAGATGAGGACTCGCCGGAGGAGGAGCGGGGAGAGGAGTCAGAGGCAGCAGACACTGACAGTGATGCAGGGTACGACTCTCATTAGGGAGAGTAGGGGGCTCCCCCCGATTTTTTGTAGCTACGGCCTGTACCTTATGAGGGTTTAGGGATGTACATATGTTTTTGTATGGCTGAGTACAGGGGTACTCAGGACATGTATAGCACATGTATTTTTGTTGATATGTATATATATATGCACATGGATGCATCTTTTTTATGATGTTTTATCATTTGTACGCACGTGGATGCGCTTGATGATGTTTTATATGTTTATATTGCACGTGGATGCAAGTAGTCTAGGATGTGGGGCACGTGGATGCCCCTTGTGTATTTTATGTGTTGTGACATGATTTAGTTATGATTAGGCACGTGGATGCCCCTATGGATGCAATGCAATCTTTTTGGTTTTATATATATATATGGATGAGATGCTATGATGTATGGTGGAGATGTTATATGGTGTGATTGATATGCCAATCTAGGATGTTATTTGCCATTTGATCTGCGACACTATTTTGAGCTCTTGGGACATGTGTGAATGTGATGGATTCAAACTGTTGGCTAAGTTGTTTTGTACGCAGGAATTTTCTAAATAGGCAAGGATCACGCACCTGGTAACAGTTGTTGATGTGGGAGACAAGTAGCTGGGAGTCCAAGAACACATGAAGGTGACGTATGCCTATCTGGAGGGCAGCAGTCAAGAGACTAGTCACAGCATCATACTCTACCTGGTTATTGGTAGCAGCACCTATACATGTTCCGTCAAGGTGAATCAGTTCGTTGGAAGGGGAATACAAGACCCACGCTACAGAAGCCAGGTTGGGAGACCAACGGCTTGTGCCATCAGCGAAGCCAATGTAACAAGGTGGAAAATGGTCCATCTGTGGGCATGCAAAAAACGATGAATGTGAGATTATGGTAAAAAAGGTAAAAAAAACAAAAAGGGAGCAAACTGTACAATGCGGACCAATGAGGTCGCGGTTTCAGTTATGGGTAAAAACGTTTAAGATACAACCCATTACGGGGGTTGCAGAAAGGGTGGCCTTCAGAGTCAGCTAAAATGTATGCCCCCTTGCCGAGGCAAGTCTGCACAATGTAAGGGCCTTGCCACATGGATTCAAACTTTCCTTTACCGGTTTTGTCATTGGCTTGGTCATAGGTGAGGACAAGGTCCCCTTCGTGGAAAGTTCGAGGGTGAACGTGTTTGTCATAACTGGCTTTGGAGCGGTTTTTGGCAGCTTCGATGTTCTGGAGAGTGGCATGACGATCTTCATCGGCTTGTTCGAGGGATAGCAGATGTTGCTCAAGGGGGGAGGTATCGGGGAGAAGCTCAACGGCGATGTGTAAGGTAGGTATCTGACACTCAATGGGGAGGACAGACTCTACACCGTGAACTAAATGAAATGGGGTAAAACCAGTGGCGGTCTTGGTGGAGGTACGGTAAGCCCATAAGGCAAGGAATAGCATATGGTGCCAATTGGACTTATGCCGATCAACCGTGCGTTGGAGTATTGTTTTCAGTATTTTGTTAACAGCTTCGACTTGACCATTCCCTTGAGGGTAGTAAGCCGAGGAAAATTGGTGTTCAAATTTGAGAAGGGTGGATAGCTCGCGCCAAACAGAATCTCCAAAGTGTGATCCATGGTCTGATACCAACTGTTTAGGGACCCGAATCGGGTGATAACATGGTTAAAGAAGAAACGGGCAGCGGTGTCAGCAGTACAGTTGAAGGTAGGCATGGCTTCCACCCATTTGGTGAAGTAATCAACAACGACAACGATGTGCTTATGGCCGTTAGCAGATGGGGGTCTACACTCCATGAATTCGATGGCCCACTTACAAAAGGGACCAACGGTGACGACTGGGTGTAATGGAGCAGGTGGTGTCCAGGCCTTGGGGGCAAAAAGTTGGCAGTTATGGCAATGCTTGACCGCAGTGATGCAATCGGTAAAAAGTGTGGGCCAGAAGTATCCGGCGTAGACAACCTTTTGGGCAGTGGCCATCCCTGAGAAATGGCCGCCACAGGCACCTCTATGACAATCATTAAGGACCTATTTAGCTTCCTTGTGTGTAAGGCAATGACGAAGAATTGTGTCGACTCCTCGCCGGTAAAGGACATCTCCTAAGAGGAGGTAGTGAGAGGCCTGGTGACGGATACGATGACATTCATTATGAGTGACAGTGGGTCGGAACTTCTGCGTGCGCAGGTATAACAAGATATCACCATACCACGGGTCATCGGACGAGATAGTGAACAAGTGATTATCGGGTAACTCCTCGGAGATAGGTGGGGCCGGGATGTAGGAAGGGAGATCGGTGATGAGCTGGGCAAGTGCAAGGGCTTTAGTGCTCTTAGGTGTTCAGAATGTGAGGTCATATTCCTGGAGGATAATGACCCATTTAGCCACACGACCTTGCAGGAGACGTCGGTTTAAGAGATATACCATGGGGTTAGAGTCGGCGACGACTGTGGTGTGACTAAGTAAAATGTAGTGTCGCAATTTTTGGACGGAAAATACCACTGCTAGGGCTAGTCTCTCCTCATATGGGTAATGTAGGGGTGGGCCGGACAAGTTCTGGCTGACATAGTAAATGACATGCTCTTGGCGTGAGGTGTCTTCTTGAACCAAGACTCCGGACACAGCATGCTCAGATGCCGAAACGTAGAGGATGAAGTCCTGAGAGAAATCCGGAGGGGAGATCAAGGGGGCTTGTGTGAGAGCTTTCTTGAGGTCTTCGAATGCAGCTTCTGCTTGTTCATCCCAGACAAAGGGTAAGTGGGTATGGAGCAGGCGCAAGAAACCGTGAATGGTTGTGGTGTAATCAGGGACGAAGCGTCGAAGAAAATTGGATCGCCCTTGCAGACTTTGGAGTTGCCGGAGCGTTCGAGGAGAGGGAAGGTCTAAGATGGCTTGGACTTTCAGGGGATCAACAGTGATACCTTTCTGGGAAATAATGAACCCTAACAATCGGCCTGCCGAAACGCAAAAGACGCACTTGTGTGGGTTCAAGTGGATCTGATATTTTCGATAACGCAGAAAAACTTGCTGGAGGTCAGTAAGGTGGTATGATCGTTTTTGGGAACGAGCTGTAAGGTCATCAAGGTAGACGAGCAGGATATGGACTAAATCATGAAAGCAATAGGTCATGGCCCGCTGGAATGTGGCACCAGCATTTTTTAGGCCAAAAGGCATGACACGATAGGCAAAGGTGCCCCATGGGGTAGTAAAAGCGGTTTTGTATTGGTCTTCCTTTCAGATTTGGATCTGATTGTATCCGAAAAAACCGTCCATGAACGAGAGGACTTCATGCCCCGTACACGCATCAATGAGCTGGTCAATAAATGGCGTAGGGAAATTGTCTTTGGGACAGGCACGGTTTAAGTCTCGGAAGTCAGTGCATACTCTAAGGGTGCCTTGTTTCTTGTTGACAGGAACAGGGTTTGAAACCCAGGTGGTATAGGCAATATGATAAATGAATCCTGTTGTGCGAAGCTTCTCAATATCTACTTTGACAGCTGGGAGTTTTGAGGGATGAATGGGACACTGTTTCTGATGAACAGGGGGTACATCAGGCCATGTGTCAATGTGGTGCTCTATAATGGCAGGGTCAAGACCAGGCATTTCGGTATAGGACCAGGCAAAGACATCACGGAATTCTTTGAAAAGTGTTTTGTATTCCTTAATCTCCTGCTCAGTGCAAGATGCTCCTAAAGCGATGAGTTCGGGGGTGCCTCCGGGGGCAGCGATATCAATTTTGATGATAGGTGAGATGTTGGCCATGTTACCCTCTTCGAAGGCGTCAGGAGCAGGAATAGGGTCCTTGAACCAGTCGACCTTGGGGGGAAGGAAGTCTTTGGATTCAATTGCAAATTGAGGAGCAGTGTTAGAGGAGGGTTCATCTGGGAGGAAGTAGGAACGGTGGTGCATGTCATCCCAGGGATAATCTAGGGTAGTGAGAGCCTCGAGGATCTCCTCATTAGTACAGAATATCTGTGTCGTCAAATCGGTTGACGAGGGAGTAGTGACCGAAGAGATCATATAAATGGTATTAACCTCTTCGGAAGGGGAAGAGACCGGGGAATGGATTTCCTCAATGGTGAGGGGTGTCATCTCAAGATCTAGATTGTTCATCTCAAAGAGAGCTATTCTGTACTCGGGGAGATCGGGACAGTGATCTGAGTAATGCCCGTAGACACCGCATAAGGCACAGGATTGGTTAGTGCGTAGGGATTTGTCGTGAGGCATAGGGGTTGAATCTAGATGGACAACTGGGATAGTGGGGTCATCGTCAAGCGTTTGCATGTATTCCTGTAAAGCCGATAAGTGAGGACATAGGTGAGTCACATGGCCCAATTCGTCGCACAGCGCACATTTGGAAGGAGCACGAAACACAGGGGGGTTTTTTACTGTCTTAGGAGGTGGGACATCAGTGTAAGGTTGGGGGCCTCTGCCCCCAGTGGGTTTGGTAAGAAGAGGGGGGAGGTTCGTGGAGGACGACGGGGTAGTGATACCGAGAGGTGGTTGACTAGTAGTGACAATGGGTTGCACCGGTTGTAGGACGACATTTGGTGTCGGCGGGTGAACGAGAGGTGAAAGATACCAAACAGGTAATCCTAAGGTTAACCCAGGAAGGCTGAGGGTGGCCATGACTGGGGCGCTAACTACTCTTGAGGGAGGAAAGAGGAAAGGAATGGTATGGATGGGTATAGCACCAATGTGACTAGGTACCAAAGGGGGTTGAGGCAACAAGGGCGGTTGATTAATAGGAGTTCGCGTGTTATGGGACAGGGTACATAGGTCGGACACTTCAGTAGCAGGTGACGGGGGTGGAATAGATGGGAAGGTTGAGGTCATTGGTGCGTCTGAGTAAACTCTGGGCTCCATAGAAGAAACGAATGAGGTGGTTGAGGTCATTGGTGCGTCGGAGTAAACGCCCGTCCCCAAAGAAGAAACGAATGAGGTGGTGGTACCCGAAACAGGTTGTTCAATCATGGGGAGAACATTTTCGGGTGCCGCGGGGGCATTGGGATCATGGTAAGTGAGTTGGTCAACCTTGACCACGTGTCCCTCATGGGGGAACATCATGGTACAAAAAACAGTAGAAGCAACTACCCGCATGGCATACATGTAGCTGCGGCCAAGTAAAAGGTTATAATCAAGCTGTGCATTGATAACCTCAATGTTTATGAGGACGGTTTTGCCAGCCAGCTGGAGGGGAATGTTAGTTAATAGGCCTTGTGGTTGAGCTGAACGGCCGTCGTAGGCTCACAACGTAGTAGAGGACTGCTGGAGAGGGGGGGGTCCCATTTTCTGCCAGATGGAGGTGGGCATGACACATGTAGAAGCACCTTCATCAATAATGCATTGATGGACGACAAAATTCCGAATGGAAACAGAAACTTGGAATGCCAAAGTGGAAGGCAGGTGAGGTTCGGATTGGTCCAAATCAAATGCCATTAACTGTGAATCATTTGGATCGATAGCCCCAATGGCTGAGAGTAAAGTCTTGCACTGCGAAGGGTAGTTTTTTAAGACTTCTAACGCAGACATGGCTGCGGGGGATTGGGCTAAGTCATCGACAATGTTGTAGTTTGACGCAGCCCATGCATTGGGGTTATTGTTGATACGGCGAAGTGGGAAACAGGGCGCTTTGGGAGCGCCATCTAGTGGAGGTGGAGGTATACATAACACCTGATCAGTGGGATGAGCGTTAGTAGGTGTATTGGCGGGAGGGGCTTCAGGGGTGGATCCATATTGGTTCCGCCGGGTCTGGAGGTTGATCTCATCGGAGGACATCATCAACAAGTGGTGGGTACCTGAGTCAAGCATGGGTTGATCAGGAGCAGCGTAAGTGATTAGTTTTTGGGTTGGCACGTTGGCTTGAGGAGGAGCCAACGGTTGGGTGTTCACTACGCCTTGGGTTGGTAAGGGGTTTTGCAGCACCAAAGGTGGCTGGTGAGGTTGTGGCGGGTTGGGCGATGCTTGAGGATCCGTCTGCCCTGGGCAATGTACATCCGCAGCCAAAAGTTGCTGGACTCACTCCATATGTGGACAAAAATGTGTGTAGTGGCCATAGACCCCGCAAACAGAACAAGGATAGTTTGTGCGCAAATTAGGGTTTTTAGCCTGCTTGGGCGGGCGATCAGGGTTTTGGTTAGCAGGAGCCACAT